>JAODKL010000009.1:14581240-14598006 GCA_026780765.1 Petrocephalus schoutedeni
ACAAGAGCAACCCATTAAACTGATAGCTACTGTATGTTCTGCACTCGCAAGCCGTGCAAAATTGACCACAGGCTACAGTAAATTGACCATAAAAAGGCATTGGCTGATAGGGGAAGCCATGAATAATTCAAATCTGAGGCAGCGCTCTTGAAAATCTGATTGGGCACTGCCGACAGTCCAGCATTTTAGAGCAGCCAGCCTTAAATACCAAGTACTTTGATACAGATTGCAGCTAATGCCACAGATAGCATGTGTGTGACAGTGGTGGCAGAACAATGTACATCTCTATACGGGAGAGCATAAAAATCTGTCATTTAAGTTATTTGGGCGTCAGGTATCAGTCATTTTGAACTGAGACTGGCTTGTTTTCACCCCACTATGTAGAAAGTCATCTTTACAAAGCATTCTATTAAAGAGGGTGGGCGAAAACACAGAAACTTAAAACTAGAAGAAATGTCTCAGAATTAACTGGATTAATATAAATAGAAGCCAGAGTTTACTGATTAAGTTTTCTTCTGGTATAACTATGACGGTGTTTGCACAAATCCAAGTCGTCCTGTCCTGCTGGGTTGGGGTCAATGGAATTGCTGTAAATAAACTTCTGAGGATATTTGACTCCATAGACAGGCCATCCATCTATCCATCTTCCAACCACTTATCTTGGTCAGATTCTTGGAGGACAAAGGCCCGTACAGTCTAGGACACAAGGTAGGGGTACAAATACACACGGACTCAATCACACCTCGACACTATGGACTGCTTTGAGATGCCAGTCGGCCCAGCCTCATGCCTCACTGCTATCATGAATGCACCCACCCCCCCAGCTCCTCCCATGCCATGTGTTACCTAACAGCTGAGAAGTGGGCCATAATGAAACATAAAACTAAAATTGTGTGGAACAGACCAAATGTGTTTACTGTTCTATAGGTTCTGTATTGGATTACCAGGTGCCAGCCTTTTGCTACGATTCCTTTTTTTCTGTGATGGGGAAATCCTTTAAGATGGCCTTAAAGAGTCACCCTTCCTATTAGACAAACCTGGATTTGTGAGTTTCATGTTCTCTCTATCAACTGGAACTGCAGATATTGTGGGTGTATGCTGCACTGGAATAGTATCTCACTAGCTGCTGGCTAATAGCATTGAGCCTTTGCACAATCCAGAAAGGCACACAGCCTTGAAAATGGGACATCTTTAAATACACAATTATAGCTAATGGGAGAGTGGAGATTTATAAACCATGTAAGCGTTTTGCTTAGGTTTATAGTATGCCAGTATTTTGAGACTGAAGGTGACTTAAAAAACTGTTCTGATGTTTAGCACGCTTATATCTGAATACCTTTAATATAGATACAGTATATGTTGGTTATAATGTTATGACACATATCGGCCATTATGTTGTTTTGCCCAGAAAACAATAAATGTTTTCAGCATTCATTATGCATTGTGTTTGGTGGTGTGCTTGACCGTAGGACAAATTCGCACAAATGTCTAAAATTCTACCCTCCATTCTGCCACATTTTCCTGACTCGGGCTGCCTGCTCCCTTGAACCATTTTGATTGCCATGAGAAACCATGTCGAGTCTTATGTAAGGACACCAGGTTCGCTTTTAGAGCACAATACCTTGTTGTGGCTGGAAGACAAAGCTCAGAATCAAAAGGGAACTTTAATATCAGCCCCACAAAAGCTCCCACTCTGAGACTCTGCAAACAGGAAGCCATCTGCACTAAAATGCATGTAGGCAATGAACTGGAGTAAACCTACTGCATGCTTTCGATAAGGAATCGACACGACTCGTTCTTCCCTCACTTTATCCGAACGTCACACCGATATTGGTAAATGGCTACGTTAAACAGACCGGCACATAAAAAATATGATCTTGGATTGTGAATAATTAGGAGAATTCTAAATAATTCTACGCATCCATCACCGTCTGTCTTTGCAGGGTGGCAGCGAACCTGGAGCCCAGCTTAGGAGGCTCCAGAAAGATACAAGGCCGGGTAAACCTTAGACAGGATGTCACACAATACGGGCAATTCCTCCTAAGCAAGCTTTTCGGACTGCAGGAGAAGCCGGAATGCCTGGAGGAATACAAGGAAAATGTGCAAGATCCACAGGAAGAGCCGGGGGTGCGATGGGAACCCAGGTGTGGGGGCTAGGGGCTTCCCACTGTGCCCCCTTCCGGCCCTCTAAGTAGCGGACGACGTGGTTTAAAAATAACACGCGCTGCGTATTAATAATCCTCCGTGTATGATGCAGGCCCAGAGCCGTGCTGACGCTTGACGAGCCCCGGAAATGTCACATTTTCTGCATCATGTGGAGTCATATATGTGTCTTTTTTTGTTCAGCGAGCCTAAGTATGAGCTGGTCCCTGTCACCTGTGCTGTGAGTGTCACAGGGCCTTCGGGGACGCCCCACTAATGATGCAGGGTCTTGCCATTAGTAATGAAGCATTTTTTTTTGTAAAACTGCAACTTTTTTAGTTCATACTTTCACCCTACTTCCCTGTTTCTGGAGTTTATTTATGGTTTAATGTTACTTCAAAGATTTTTGTACAGTGAAGCATTCATGAATATAGTCTCCCAAATGGTTATGGGTATTTTAATGAAATCCCGGATCTGACAACAGAATTTAATTTGAATAGGAAAATGCACATGCAGATTGCAGGTGTTCATTTAGCACACTCGCTGAATTACAAGTGAGGCTCATTCTCTTTTTTATAGACAGACATGCAGTTCCGTTCGGATCATTTGCTTGCACGTTCCTTTCTGGCAAACTTTTTGCTTCACATATTATGACAAATGCAACAATGCAAATATGCCGTATACCCGTGAGTAATTTACCCCAGACACTGCACAGTACACGCACGTATGTTTCTTTTGTGTCTTTTGGGATCGCGAGTAATGGTACCGCAATACGTCTAATACAGCCCTATTTTGGAGTTACACATTTGCATTCAAGAGACATACTTGACTTTTCTGATGCTGATGCTTGAGGGCAGAAAGGGGGAGCGAAGGTGGAGATGTGAGCTGAACGCTTGAGGCACAAAATCCATAGTCGCTATAATGGCAGGCCCTCAGTTGACTGGAGTGGGCAGGGTTGCCTGCAGTCTGAAGGCTTTGGCAAAGAACATCTTGGATCTCAACCAAAAAAGAAAAAAGAAAAATTACATCAGCTGGGACTCCGAGCCTTTTTTAGCAGGGCATGACAGAGATAAAAACTTGCAGAGAGGCCCATAGGAGGGAGGTATGGTGCAACCAGACGGGAGGTTGGGAAGGCCCATACTCACACACATAGCACCTTATTAATACTTCACCGTGGGAAAGGGGAACAGCGTCGTACTGACTAACAGTAAAGCCTTTTGGACTCACGTAGGCACACAAATAGGAGAATTTGAGTGTTCTTACCTCTTCTGCTACACGGTATAATTGACCACACCAGAGCAGCTGAGTTGGAGCTGTCAAGCTCCCCCCCCCCATTTTTCTCCAGGAGGGGGTACAGAGTAGCGTAATTATTTCCACACTGTGAGAAATAAATGTGATGGCTACAAATCTGTCATCGGACGCTCAACAGGGCCCCAAAGCCTGCTGCGCAAAGAGCAGTGTGACGGTACCTGTTACATAAGCGTCTGCTGCCCCACCAAGGTCATGGCGGCACGAAAGGCGTCCCTGCCTGCAGAATCCACCACGTCATCGAAAGAAAGGCAACAGACAAGTCAGAAGGTTGATGAGCGCAGAAAAAGTCTTCAGCGGACGACCTGGCAAGCCTTAGATTGCTATGAGAATAATGGTCAATATCTGGTTTTGCACACAGCGGGGTGTGATGAGGTGGGCTGTGTGTTTTGTTGCTTTGGCAGTACACAGATGACAAATGACCAATTGTACACAGAATTGGTTTGTGATGAATTTATTCCTTTATCAGGAAATGAGGTTTAGTTTAAAAAAACTTGAAGTGAAAGATCAGTAATTATCAATGTTGACATGGGTGTAAATTACGGGGGGGACGGGGGGGTCGTAACCCCTCCAATAATCAAAACTGGCTAATACAACCCCCCCAATAATCATGTCTCCACCTAAATGGGTGAGGACCTCAACCCCCCCAATGTTCAAACCAAAGTTACGCCCTTGATTGTTGACACCGCTAAACAAAATGCACCCTCTGCATTTAACCCACATGTAACCTGGCAGCTACGTCAGCACACAGGGAGCAGAGCTTGGGGGGGCGGTACCGCATTCAGGGCACCTCCAAGGTACTTGCAGGTTGGGGATTTGAACCAGCAACCTTTCAATTGCATGTTTGCTTCACTGGCCATGTGGCTACAACAGCACATACAGTACAAAGGCTTTCAGAATCATGGATACAATATACACACGCACACACACCCAAAATACGGTAGCATTATGATAGGTCGAGATTACATTACAGCTAATTGAAATCGATTTGGGTCCTACACCAGGCACTCTCTGCGTGTGGGAGAGACCTGTCACAGTGGATGCCTGTATGAAGTCAATTTACATTTGACAGAGCAAAGCGTCTAGCTGGAAACTGCCATTTGACTGCACCCACTTACAGTACTGCTGTCTGGAGATAAGAACTGTCCACATAATTTATCATCTAGTGTCCTTTTTTACGTAAATGAAAAGTTCTAATTTTATTTGATTGCCTTTGTAATTAATTTACTAGCCCACTGAAAAGAATCAGGATGTGAAAGTAATTATAAGTAATCACTTCCTTTTTTTCAAATTTAGTTGAGCTATCATGCATATTATAGTTTAAATTCAATGGTTTTCTGAAGCAGTATAAAGTCACTATAAAATTGGTTTCATTCAGCTCCGGTAAGCACTAAAGTGCATTTTTTTCTGTGCATTACATTTTAATCAGGCAGTGGGATACAGGCTTGTGCTCTGAAGTTAGAACAATTATAACTAACAGTATCCCATCAACTGATGTGTGGTGGAAGTGTCTCTCTGCCAGTGATTTCCAACAGCTAGTGTCAAGGATAGACCCATGGGCTACTTTCTTTGCTAAAACCCATGAAAACGGGAGTACTTTCCAAATTACAGCTCCATGTGCCTTTTTCACAGAATTTTCTAATGGGTTTTCAGAATATTAAAATGAAGTGTTTTCATAAGGGAGAGGTTGCAGTGAGGCATAATATTATTGTTTATTTGGGATTTTCTACTATTTTACGCTGATGTCCAAAAGCTGTAATGTCAGTATAAATAGTTCTCTTGTATCTTAATAGAACACTTAGGGAATTCTGCTGGAAATGTTTGTGCTGTTAAAACACATTTTTAAGTGCTTCGGTAATTAATTGGCTTATTTTTCTGGGGCCAGCATAATACTTGACTTACAATCCATCTCTTGTGAAGGGGTTATGTTTGTCTGATGTGCTTGTTTAGAACAAATAGTCTGTTAAGAATGTTATTTTAAAAAGTGCTAAGGGAGTACAGTGCCATTTGCTCTGTGCTGTAGTATGCTGTTTTAAAAATGTCGTCAACATGGAGGGAACAATGTTTGTAACATGCAACATCATCGTGAGAGCTTCAGGAAAGGGCAAGACAAGAGGAGTTAGTGAAATAGAGAGAGAGTGTAAGAATCCTATCATGGACATTATTCAGAACCTACCTAAAGAAATCCACTTTTCTTACAAAGGACAAGGAAAGGATAGTGTTGGGTTTCTGTTTCAGAAGTGAGGATACCAGCCCAATATGGTGGCAATGCAGATGCATATCCAATCACAGACTGCGAAAGAGGCACAGACGGTGGTGTGGCGGTCATTTTTCAAAATAAAACAACTTGCCACTTGGACAGTTAATAAAATAGAAATTAAATTAAAAGTTTTTTTATTCTTTCTGCACAACCCAGTACTGGTGCACAGTCAAGTGGTTGAGGACCACTGGTTTAGAGAGGTGGTCTCCAACCTTATTTAAAGTGAGAGCCACTTTTCTAAAAATAATAATAATAATAATCTAAGGAGCTAGCAAGTCGCTGAGGTGGATAGTTCAGTTCCAGAAAGTAATATTCCAGACTTTGTTTCAACCAACCAGTTGGGTTCTCTATGACTGTGACCTATTATACTGATCTGGTTGGTCTGGTTTTGATAGGATGACCTGTCGATCGTGTTTGATTGGTTGGTGACCACTGGTTTACAGTTTTAAAGAATAGATCCATGATGCATCAGGTCTTCACTTCCTTTGTTTGTGGGGGTGCAGCTGAGCCGACGGACAGACCAGCATCCGCTGTAGTCAATTTGGACATTTCCTTGTGCTGAGAGTTCTTTCCTCTAGTGGTATTGTGTGCTAAGAATCCATTCATTAGGTTGATGGCACACATAAGTAGTCTGAATTGCACATGCCTAATCCACTCATTTCTTACACCAGTCTGACTACTGGGTGATCTTGAGCTAAAGACAAACAGAGTAATTTGCTCCTTACGTATCTGTAATCACTGCCAAGCTAACCGACAACTCACAAGGTTAATTACTCCTATGGGTCATTACTGGATCCAGAAGTTTCAGTTTTCAACAATAAGGATGTGAAGTGCAGCTAGCTTGGGCCACAACGCCATGGATACAATATACTACGGAAATGTCCTTTTTTCGATTATAATCAAGGCATGAACTTTTCAAAAACTTTTCTTCTTCAAATTTTTCATTTCAGTGACCTAGAAATATTTGAAACTATTACCTTCAGGTTACACTTTATGAATGCATTTTTTTTTTCACTTCTTAGTATGTAAAGGTGTGAGGGTCTCCAATCAGTCAATGTATCTGCATACACAATGTATACAACTGGCTTCCCAAGTAATTTTGAGTCTAGGCAGGCATTTGAGATTATAGTGCTCGCTATAGTAATTTAAAAAAAAAGCAATTTGTTGCTTTTTCATAAGAAAGGCAATTTTAGATCAGGAAATAGGACCCATATCTACAGGACATTCAGGAAAAGCTGCTGTAAAAGGGAGCATGATATCGGCTGTCTGCGGGAATCAAAGCATGAATAGAAACTGGAGGGAATAGAGAAGTAAAGGGTGTCAAGCTGACAGGCGTCAATCAAGGACCTTTGATTTCTTTCATTGCCGTACGTGGCCAACTATGTGTTGCCATGGTAATTTGGAATGCACCGTTTGCATAAGCATGCAAAGAAATGCCTATTGGCCTTGAGGTATCATACCAAGTGGTCCTGGCCACTGCGAGCCTTTGTGCCACAAATGTATTAATTTCCCAAAGGAAAAGTAATTAAACAGGACAATCTGGTAACTAAATATGTGTAAATGTGCGATCACAGATAATTTGTCCGTTTGGAGGGGGATCACAGAACATCAGGTCAGTGTCATTCTCTGCTGTTTATGCATCACGGTCCAAAGCTCCCCCCTTCCCCTAATAAGAGACATTAGTACATATGTACCGATTTAATTATAACAGCATGGCAGAATGTGGAACATTTCTAAGTCATACTCATCAAGAATTACAATGCTTAATAAAGATCATTTTCTACCAGTTGAGAGTACCTTTGTATAACCAAAGGCAAGCCACATTGGACCAGATGATTTAGCATAATTTCCTTTCTTTATAAAGTATCTTATTGCACATTTGTTTAAAAGACCCCAGACTAGAGTAATTGGTCCCCAAAACGTCATATGTATGCACATCTGCACAGCTGGATGCATCAATGTTATCTTTATTCTTTGAATGTAAATAATAGGCCCAGATGACATTATAGCTAATGGAAATTGATCTGGGTCCTGCACCAGGCACTTTATGCATGTGGGAGAGACCAGTCACAGCAGTATAATCAGTATAATCAAGTTCAATTCTCTAATCACCACACCATCTACTTTTATCACTGCAGAAGTTAGATTTCATCAGGATGCTGCTGTAAGCAGTTGTGCCAGGCAAACGAGGGAGCTGGCTAGACTAGCAGTAGCTACTCAGCCCCCCCCCACCCCCGCCAATTTGGTGAAATCTGTGAGGGGACTGACCCTCAAACCCCCCTTAGAGCGGCGATACCTAGCGATGGGTTTGGGAAATTAAACCATACCAGTCAAGCGTTGTGAGTTTCCCTTGTAAGAAGAGCCCTGCTCAAAGGTTAAAGGAGAGCCGAGCGGCGGAGAGGTAAAAATGAAGGTATTACGACAAGATTAAGAGGAAAGGAGTGCCTGTAGCCATATGGCAGGTTCACGAGTCTGGGTGACTGAACACAGGCTGGAGTTATGAGCAGTGGGGATGCAGCAGGCCAGGGCAACCCCTCATCAGTATTCTCACAGATGTGAGTGTAGATCCAAGTGTTCACCAACCATGAAGCCGGCATGGGTCACTGATTTCTCAATTAATTAGTCAGATTAGAGTAGGAGGAGGGAGTCGGTTCACAGCATATGTTACATTTATGCGTGTCGTGATTCCACACTTTTATATCACTGGGGTAAGTGTCCTACTGTGAAATACAAGCAAGTAGGACAACAGCTTCAGAGCAAACAACCCCTGGACACCTCAAGGAGGCCAAAAGCCAAACAGAATTCCTGTTAAGGGTATTATGCATAAGGAAGAGGGAGAAAAATACTGACAGGCTACATATACAGTTTTCAGCTATCTGGATATTTAGATATATCTGTCTAACCCTGGCCATTTGCAACCTCTCAGAAACTGTTTCCACTTTCAGTTATATTAAACCTCAGGACTGTCTGTATGTGATTGATGTCATCTCTCAAAACACCAGGTTAACGGCCAAGGCCATCGCAGGGTAAGGAAATATGTGTTGAAAAATGAAAATATTGTTATGATGTATTTAAAATTGTGTTGTGGTTGATATTTGATCTTTGTTCTCTGATTTTTTACATGTCAGCAGGGTGGTGTCTCAGGATTGGTACCCCGTCACCAGAAACACAGTCAGCCATGTACCTGATTGCTACCTGGTCTCACTGTTAAACTCAGTATTATATCTTGGAGACTTTGACCATGAATGCCTTTGTAAGACTTGCACTG
Source organism: Petrocephalus schoutedeni (assembly GCA_026780765.1). Taxonomy (NCBI): domain Eukaryota; kingdom Metazoa; phylum Chordata; class Actinopteri; order Osteoglossiformes; family Mormyridae; genus Petrocephalus; species Petrocephalus schoutedeni. The sequence goes on from JAODKL010000009.1 coordinate 14,590,219, forward strand.
AAAGTTTGCAGACTTCCCTGCTTAAAAACTAATTTAATCCAATTTAGCTCTTCAACCCGTAAGGGTGTTTGACCAGAGAAATCTGCAGTGATAATGAAATATATTCTTTTTGTAGTGGAGAACACGTGACTCCTAGATATTAGAAGACCCACAACGTTTCATACCTGATGTCACATCCTGCCCTGCCTGACCTTCTGTTTCCTCGCAGGTGTGGCCCTAATGAGCCATGCCTGCCCATTGTTCGTCCAACCTCTCGTTCCAGCCCTCACGTGATTCACTACAGCTGCCACTTGTTGGATCCCCATTAGTTCTGCGTGTAAGTACTTCCCTGATGCCCTGCACTGTAACACCAGAGAATGAGAAATTTTTTTAGGAAAGCTTTTATGACACTAAACAGAAGCTACCAAATTGTCTTTCAAGTGAGTCTGGAAATCTGAAAAATATGTGATGGAAAAAAAAGGGGACCCAGCTTAGCTCAGCAAATGCGATGACAGAGAATTAAAAAGACACAACAACACATTTGTAACTCATGCCAGCTGTTTAGTTAAAACAGGGAAAACCTCAGTTAAATGGCCCACGCTTATCGCCGAAAGCATGATGCGAAACCGCTCCTCGCAACTGCCTGCCTTTTAAGCACAAGCATGAAAACACAGTAAAAGAGGAGCTTTGGATTGGAGCAGAGGGTAGCTGTGTGCAGGCGAGCCACAAAACCGCTGTGCAGATGCACTGCATGCAGAGGCCTTCTGAGGAGCTCCACAACTGAAATGTTTGTTCCTGCGTGAGTTGTCACAGGCTAATACATCACACGTCAGCTCTTAAGCTTCAACCGCACATGCTGGCTTAACGCAGCCAGAAAAACAATGAGCTTTTAAACTATAACTAGCATCCTTTCTTCATTCAAAAAATGTGTTTAGTCTCTTGTGGCTGAGTAACTTAAAAAAAAAAAAACACTTGAATTAAACGCTTGTTTCTCACTATGCGACTAACAAGTTAAACAATTTTCCTGAATAATTACGATAATGAAGTTTGTTCATGTAACATTAGACAATGTCCCTAATGCTGTAAAGAAGCAATGACTTAATATGCTTAAGAAAATGACTGTTTTGCATCCTGGAGCCCATGAAATCCTAGCTTAAGGGAAGACGGCATGAAACTCTGTATGATTAGTACGCTACTAGTGGGCCAGTGGTGGCCTAGGGGTTAGGGAAGTACACATGGTTGCTGGTTCGATTCCCTGACCAGCAAGGTACCATTGAGGTTAGCTGCCCACTGCTATGTCACCAAGTCACATACGGGTTAAATGCAGAGGACACTTTTCGCTGTGGTGTATCAACAATGAACATTAATCACTTCACTAGTAATTATGCTAATAAGTTCCTTAGCACTAGACATAAGCAGCATTTAGCACACGGAAAACAAAAAGCCAGAGTGCGCTTACACAAATAAATGTCGATACGTCTCATTAATGGTACAGGACCGGCGCAGTTTCCGATGTAACCTTAAGGGGTGACCAGAGGCAATGAAAGGTGATCTTTCGGCCTCGGAGCAGCTTCTGATGTTAAAGGGCTGCTAAGATGCGTTTTCAGGAACGTGGTTTGGAGCCCGGTGTTTGGAGCCCAGTGTGCAGCAATAAGCTGGGGCACATTACCAACAGCTGACGTGAGCTCCCCCCTGGAGAGGAGCGGCCATTGGAGACTGCATGCAGCACACAGTCACAGTGAGAGAATGTTCACCTGCAGCTACCATCCAGGGGGATCTGAGGTTTGCTCAAGCGCATTCCCAGGCCAATATATCGGCAGACAATGGGCGGGATAAAGGGTTCTCTGGTAGAGGAAGAAAATTATAGCAGAGAGTGGAGTGATCCACAGACATTAATTAAATGATGGGTAAACATGAATTAAATGCCAGCTTAATATTTTTCATACCTTTGTCGAGCCTGTGGACTCCACAGTGTTATGTGACGCATGATGTCTCCACATCTCTTTCTCCAGCTTTCTGAACTGCTGTTTGATGAAAGCAAATGCCCGGCTCTTTGAGATGATCTAAAACAACGCAAAAGTGCATTCCCAATCGGAGCTACATCTGTTATGACTCAGTGCTCGTAGGCTGAGTAATCTGTTCAGAAGGGCAATGTGAAGCTACAGTACTTGGAATTAACTGAAATTATTAGCATTAGATTAATGCTCTTAGCTAAGCAGCAGTGCAATACATGTATAAAATATTAAATGCTGAGCACTGTTTGTTGGAAAAGAAGGAAAATATAGGACATCTGCTGCGGAAGGCCCAGAATAAATTAACGACATAATTACCTCCACATTGCTTTCTTATTTGTAATTAGTGCATGCCATTGGGGTATTGTATTTCAGGGATTTAGAACGGAAGAACACCAGGATGAACAGAACAGGATTTTTCAAAAATCTCATTCCTTATTTACGATAACATGTAACCCCGGGAGGAATAAAGCTACTGTTTCAGTTGGTTGGATTATGCCATGCTATATCTGAAAAACCAACAGCCTTTATTTTTCTTGAAGTTACTTGCTAGTCAACTCTTCCGACATTATAGATTAATGTATATTTGCAGTTTAAAAAATGAATTTGAATTATTAAGAAAAAAATAATCTTATATTAGCCAAATTCTCAAATTATTCCACAATAAGCAGCCCATTATTGACATTCATTTTTTTTTTAATGGGTGTTGTGTTCAGCAGGCTACAGAATATGACAAACTAACCATAGCATCTTACAGCCACTGTGATCAATAAACTCATTTTTGGTTTCATTGGTTTCTTGAATGCTATAAAGCATCATTACATCAAAGTTTAGAGTTGTTCACCAATACCCTAAGGCTGCCCTCACTACTTCCGAAAAAATAAAAGCCGACTAAAAATAATGATGAGAGAAGGAATTGGGCTGAACAATTTTTAGGTCTGTCCTACAGCACTTATTTGGCCAAATAAAACATTATCCCTTTGCTACGCCTTTGCACTGTGCCACGCTTGAAAAAGCCTTATCTTTAACCTAACTGAAAATGGATGCACTCATTACAAAAAAAAAGTAATCTTGAATCAGACACTTCCTTAAGAACATACTCTTTCTAATGTGTTCCCACTGGAGCAGTTTATGAGAAACGGATTCCAGGAAGCGGCGATGTTTTTTTTTTCTCCTCGGATGCAGCATTGCCGGTGGCTGAAATCAGGCGGAGGTGGTATTCTGGGATGCGGGATTACTTGGCACTCCTGCGTGCCAGCCATAGTCAGCTTCATCTGAGGTCACCGCCACTAGCATTTGTTATTAGAAGCCCTTGCGTGTGTTTCAAAACATGAAAAACAAATACTTAATGTTTTAGAATGTTAATGTTTTTAGGAAGTGCGTAATGCTCTCTGTTGTAGCATAATTTTTTAATAACAGTCAAAATATATATTGTTTAATGAAAGTTATGAATCTGACTTTAGCCAAGACATTCTTATTCTTATCACAAGTGCAATGAGATGTTCGGATCATCCTAACCAAGCCTCAATAAAAACTATAAAGCAAGAAAATGTTAAGGAGAAAAGGAAAAATAAATCACATATAGCAATGTACAAATGAAAAATATGCAGTATAAAATTTTAAGAGGAATATTGCACATGAATTATCAGACAAGATAAGTTATGAGAAGGGCAGTGGTTGAAAGTTGCAGCATTATTGCAAGATAATGACCCAGATCAGCAGCGTTGCAGAGTATAGTGGATTACATAGAGCACAATTACGGTACAAACACATACACAGGTAAACATAGTGACATTGGTTAATCCAGACCAGTGTTTCTCAGCCCGGTCCTAGGGGATGCCTGCATGGCCCTCATATCTGCTCCCTCCCAGCTCCCAGTAGGACCGCCTGCTGCTCCCTGATGGCTTTTCTTTTAGCTTTAGAAGGAAAACCATACAGAGATTCAGAAGAACATGAAAACCTCACACAAGGTCACCTTGCTACCTGCTGTGGAAGACCCCTTTGTACACCAATTAGCACCCTAGCAATGCTTAAAAACCACTATAGAAATCATTAAGGTTGATCATAATTCACATATTCGTTTTTTCCAGTATATACTAGTTTACAGGCTGTATGTGGTTACAGCTGATTAGCATTCTTTGTTTATTTCTTTCAGTTTATTATTCATTTCGTGTCACTGTAGGGGACTAATCAGCCCGAGAAGTCCCTGTCATACACTCTGCTACGCTTACAGTTACATCAATGTACTTACAGGCAAAATGCAAACGCGCAAATCAGCCTTTTCGCAGGCTTCCGCTATCGACCATCGTTTTTTTCCTAATGCCATATGAGAGTGAAGTTAGCTGAGCCCTAAAAATAGTTCTCTCATTTTTTGAGAGTCACATGATTAATGGGCTCTGTGGCCGAGGGAATTTTTGTCTTCTTCAACCGATCCATTATATACAATCACAGATGATCTAAATGGAAATCTATAGTGCATGTACTGCAATATCACAATTAAATGTTATAACTGTATAGTTGGGGCTCTTGCTGAGTTCTGCCTAGAATTGATGGTCCACTGGCTCAGAATATCAATTTTACCAACAGGAAGGACTAGAGACGTGCGATAGCTGTGCACTTAAAATCAATGGAATTTAGTAACCTTACATTACTGCAGTGACGCCAACTCCTAGGGGCACCACTATGATCCTGTGATTACTGATCACATGATCAGTGCCAAAGATAAGGCTAAAATGGGAATCATAAAGCTATTGGTGAAAAACAGCTCAGTTAAGGCTTCTTTTATGACACTGGTCTGTGAACATAATCCCTGCAATGAAAGTCCCCACTTAGCTTTTAATGAATCCTTTGGAAACCATCTCTGCCCCTGGGTACTTTCTTATGTGAAGACTTTAGAGGTCAGTCATAAAATATTGAAAAATCCTATATATAAAAAAATATATAATGCATGAGCAAAGGCAGAAAGATGGTCTGTAGTGAGTTAGTATGCCCCTTTCCTTTTCTCAAAATAAAATTTGATCAAATAATGTCATATTGTGAAAGTGTGTTGAGTAATATGAGGACGTCAAATCGCAAACATGCCACAGGTATTGGAATATAGGATGGCACCCATACGGTGATAGCATCTTCTTATTGAAAGATTTACTGATGTAATATTCCACTGGCTTTTCCGTCTAAAACTATTTGTATATAAGTTCACCTTATCTGCAGACAAATATTTCTGAAGGACATTTTTTAAAGCTGCAATAATGCTTGTATTACACAAAATATGCGGTTTGTCTAGCGAGCTACAGGAATGAACACCTGTCGTATGGATGCAAATTTTTTTCTCGTTGCATTTTGTTCATTTGATGTTCTCATTCCGAACAACTTCCATGAGTACTATGGTGAAATGAAATGAAGCACAATGACCAAACTCAGACCCAAGAAAAATGACAGTATTTATTTTATGCCGTTATTCTGGGGGATGGGGGGTCACTGCTGCTTTCCATAGGGGAGTAATTTATGTTCACCTGCTAGATTTTAACCTGCGTGTTAATAGCAAAAGGTGCATTTTCCTGAGAGGTTTACAGGGCCGCCGTAAAAGGGGTCAGGCGACACTTAGGATGATTCCACGGGCTCCTGAACAACAGGGATGCTAAAAAATTTGGAATATAAAGTGATTGGTCTGAGTTGGGGGCCCAATATAATCTGCTTTCATGGGACCCGAAATCTCTAACGACACTCCTGCATGAACCCAAAGGTCCAGCACTGAGTATATTCATGGGTGTTGGCTGTAGTGACAGAGGGGTGCATTGAGTAGGCAGAGGATGGCGATACGTCAATCTGGATCACATTACCTAAACATAATATATTATATAATATATTATATAGCCCTAGCCCTGGTCATCTGACTTCTGTTCTCAAAGGCAACCATGGACATTGCGGATGGTGAGACACCACGAAATGTCACAGTAAGTAATTCTGGCCCCATCAAGAACCCAGGATGGTGGTCGGTGACAGTACCTGTAAGTTAGATGAGCTACACAGGTCTTGTTTGTCAGTTATACATTTTCTGTATATCTTTATGGCGTGCCAGGTAAGGGGGCATGGCAGGTGGAGCAGGGTAAACCTCTGGAGGGTGGTGTTTATTTAGGGATAAGTGGGGAAATAGGGCGTAGGTTGAGAACAAAGTGGGATTTGTGGTTGGGCGAGATAGGGCTGGCCGTTCCCCCGGAGCGGTCAGACACGGGTCCCGTGTAACCAGGTTTGACTTTCCAGAGGTGACAGTGCCCTCTGGGTGGACACCTGCAGGCTGGCTCTCAACAAGGAGAAGAAAACACAAGTGAGTCACTTACAGTTCGCTCTCCCCCCCTGTCCTACTCATGACACGGGACTTAAGCCGTGCCAGGGGAGGTGATCCCTCCTTGCTCGGGTCATTATCGGACGCCGGCCCGTCCTATTTGTGTTCCTCATGGGCGGCTGTGTGGCCGTGCTCAGGGAAATCACAGGAGCTGTCCAGGCAGCGAGGTGCTGAAAGCAGACCTCTGCGAGACATGCCTGTGTGCCCGCATCGTCTTCGCAGTCACACTCATCAATTCCACCACGGATGACTAGAGTCTCTAATGGCCTGATATTAATTGCCAGGCCTCTATTCGCAACCTATGTGTATTATACAAGACAATACTTGCTTACATATAATATTCAGTTTCTGTATGTCTAATAACATCGACTCATCCATCTTCTATAACTGTTTATTCAGTACAGGATCATGGTAAGTGTGAAGCTAACTGCAGGACAAACCAGGACCGAGGCTGGTAACATCCTCGATGGGATGTCAGTCCATCACAGAACACATCTCATAACATCTGATACATGCAATGGAACACAAAGTGATAAATATGTATGACTGCATGTACAAAAAATAAGCAAATAATTAGAACACACAAGGTCCATTCGAGCAAGCAAAGGGGTAAATATCATTTGGTAAATACAAAATTGGGAAATTTATCTAGTGACTGTAAAGAGAGAAAGATTTGACAAATACGAAACCCCTTTGGCATGTGATGTTGGGGACAGTCGGAGATGGATTTGCCGCTTGTGTTACAAAGGCCGCTTCTGGCTGCCAATAGTTAGCATGCAGCCTCACTTTCCCGATACCTCAGCAATTTTCATTCCCTTCTCATGCTTGTTTTAGTGATGTGTTACTCTGCGTTCTGGATTTTTTATGAACACTCTTGGATTAATTATGACTAACTGCTGTGCATCCGACTGGGTTTTACTGAAAGTTTTATGGAGTATGTTATGGAAACGTCTCTGCATAATAAACTCCTTACTGGTTACTGGAAAATTTATTCACTTCACTTTTCAATCTAATCTTACCCATGCTGGTTAGTGTGCTGCCCTCTGCCACGATTGAACTAGGAAGAGTGCTAAAGTATTCTTCAGGCTGGTAAGACAGTAATAAAAGTTGGTTTTAGTCCACTGAAAGACAAGGTAAGTCTACCTTTAGAATTATCTATGAGAATGATAATGAAATTCATAGAGGACATTAATTAAAAAGAAACTAGGTGCCACAATCAAAGATCTGCTGCTTTTCTGTGATACTGCTTTATCCAACTTCATAACTTACTGATACAAGGCAAGTTATAATAATACGGGGGAGGTTAGATCCCGTTCTCTGAAAAAGAACATTCAGGCTCACCTTGAGTTTTACATGTTGGTGATCCTGTGGGATGCAGGCTGTCACGGTCTGTCCATGTAATCCTGTTGTGCCACGCCCCTTGTTCCCCACGTGAGTATTCCTGATTGTGCCCAG
>JAODKL010000009.1:14645423-14660240 GCA_026780765.1 Petrocephalus schoutedeni
TTATACATGCTTTATCTGGCAGTGTTTTCCCTCGTTCTAACAAGTTCAGATGTTCAAGAGAACCAGCTTTACTTGTAGGCAGATTTCTCTGTCAGGATTACCTAATGAAAAAAAAAAACAGTGTGGGTCAAAATGGTCTTTCGCGGGCATGGTTTTTCCAGTTTCCCGTTCCTCTCTCCCTTTCTTCAAATTTTCCTCGGCTTCAAGGCTGCATCAAGTACTGTGAATGACTGATAATAGAGGCAAATGAATCACATCCTCTGAGTGTTAGGATGCTGACAGGGCCTCTCGAATCTGCTGATGGTGTTGGGAGGGTATCAGTAGAGCAGGACCGTTATTCCCAGTCTGGCGCAGCTCCAAGACAAGGCAGATGAAAGAGGCAAGTTGTCTCTGTAATGAAGTAATAGGAGGTTGGAGCTAGTGGTACCTCTCGCGGTCAACCATGTCGTTTCCGTGGTAATGGAATGTGATGAGTTTTTCAGTGAGGTAAATCTGTGAGCTGTCTGGGAAACCTGCCACAGGCATAATCTCGTGCTTTTAGATAGAAATCAAAATTGTGATTTTTTTTTTTTCTTTTAGACTAAACGAACAATACTGTACTGTACACATTGCATGTCAAATTACTTTGTCATTTCCTATCAAGACCTTATTATATAATATCAAAACCATCAAAATTATGCCCCTGTATGTACAAAGTTACTACCCTACGCACTTTGAACACTACGTTTTGGACTCATTATTAAAAATGCAAAATTAATGGCACTGAAAAGTTTAAAAGTTACTGCGAGGAACACGAGATTCCTGGGTCAAAAAGAAAGCTAACAACACAAAACTGAGACTGGTTGCCGAGACAAAAATGTGTGGTGTGCCCAAGCCAAGACATTTTATATTAAAGACAGTACGTTCTCACAATAATAAATATTATGTATTACTGATATTTCTGTATCTTATGATTTTATATGAGCCAAATCATTTTCAAAATTTTTTTCCGAGATATATTCCTCTTTAAATGTTCGCGAAATCCGTGTATGTGAATGGGTCACTGTATGTGTATTATATATACATGTGTGTGTGTATAAGCACAAGATTTATTATGCCCTTTAGATCGTTCTGTATACATCTTTCTGAGGCCCCCCTGATGGCCACCGACAGTCACTCCACCTGGGGGGTCAAAGTGACTGTTTGAGTGGGGCGCTCCACTCAGCTGCGACCTCTGTGCATTCTATACTTCTGCTAACAAAGACTCTGATGTTGAGGCTTATTCTGAACTCTTTTACAGAACCTCTGCTCGTGATGCCTGATTTTAATGCACTGTTAGTGCTTTTCCTTGTCAGTCATTCACTGGTACATACAGCCAAATGAATGCGCCTTCAGGAACTCTTTGTGGAATGTAAGGCCATTAGAAGTTAATCTTTTTCTTTTCTTAATTACCACAGTCTCCCATTAGGAGACTGGTTCTATTAATAGACTTTTTCATCAGAGCCGCTTCAAGCTCTAGGTCACACAGCGGTTGCTTCATGGTGGCAGAGAATCAGTCAGCATTCAATCACTCTTTACCTAAGTCTGCTTTTACTATGTGTTTAGGCATTGCACATACTTGTCTTTTAGATTCATAAATATATTTATGGTAAATATCAGGATGCTGACAGCGTCTGTCTATAAAAGATGACTTCTAAGTTTCTCTAGCCCGTTACATCTGTCCTACTATATTTGTTTGTATTACTGTATGTTGTCAATAATCCGTCATTTTATATTACATTTGGAATTTTTTCTTTATGGATTATCATCACTGATTGAAATTATTTTATATTTAAAATGAAAATGTAGGTGGATCATGTTATTGATCTGTTTATCTGTATCTTATTACGTTTGATTTTTTGTTAAATGTGTTGTGTAGGAAAAAACCTTTTCATTGGTCTAGCCTGACAACCGACGGCAGTAAGGAACCCAGCTTTGTAGCAGTTGAAGTTGGATTTGTAACATATGAAAAGTAGCGGGGCTTTGTGTCTTGTAAAAAAATCAATACCCATAACTGAGAACCATTCACATTCTGAAAATGCAAATATAACATTATATTCCATGCTGACAGCACTCAGAAGCTTAGCATATGACCAGAAATAACCCATAACTGTGTATTATTCAGCGAGACAGTTCACTTTTTCGCCATGTCCTGCAATTTTTTTTTTGACACTGTTCAACACAAGACAGAAAACATAGACTGTCCCCATTTTCTTGCAGGACGACTGCTGATGGCAGCAGTACTTATGTAATACACTTATGTAAAGTGATATTTATGAATTTTAAATGAGAATATTTGTACTATATTGACTGGGGTTATTATAGACATGTATGTGATCAGTACTGTTGTAGGAGAAATACATTGACAAGACTGTGATTGTTTCTGGGCCAGATTGCAGACTTTGTAGTTTGAAGCATCCCAGTTTCAATGTGGTCGCTTCCACCTCTAAACTTAAGATTAATGGTGGGTGCCCAGCCCAGACTCTAGGGTTTCTTTGCCATTTTTATAAACTGACTCCACAACACACAAACTTTGCCCTGAATTTTTTCATACTAAATTAGCTACAGCCCTGCTCTGATCTCCTGAAGTCCTTGCAGAGGATTAACTTCATACCCAGACCTCTTTTTTAATTGTTGCCTCAACCTCAGAAATGACTAAAATGGTTATTAAACTACAGGGAGGCAATTGATCTGACCGGTGCTGAGACTTCCCAAGGATACTTGTCGGGGAGGGAAACGCACGGTTTGTTCCCATGGTGCAGTGTTGGCACATGTTGGATGCAGTTCCGTGATGTTTTTGGGACTAAGTTCTTGCACTGCATTAACCAAGATATATGAGTGAAACTTTGGCCATCCTTTTTACATGGAAGAGTCAGTAAATTTCTGGAGTCTGCAAAATCACCCCATCAGAATTTAACCAACTGGCAGTTAAGCTCAGGCGTTCTGTGAGGTTAATTATAAACTGTAAGGGGGTGGGGTAGGGGGGTAGACCTCATTAAGGAATCCATATTGAATTTTCCGTTATCATACGGACAAGTGCTTTTCTCATCACTGTCAGTGTTAGAGTTACCCTCAGTACTTGTTCCCCTGTAGTGCGAAAGTCTGGGGAGGGATGTAGCTGTGTTTTTTGCATGTGACCTCTGATTGCCACAGATTGTCAGTATCTGAGACCTAGTATATTTCTGCTCATACATTGAGGGGCATCATTATAGGCCTGGGAATCTGATAACAGTAGACATCACTGTCCTACCGGTCACTTGGCAAGATTGTGCTTAAAATCACAAACCGGCAGATCAGCAGATACAGGATAATGAAACCTGTATCTGTGGCTCCCTGCGTCTGTGACACCAGCCAACTACAATCTTAGTGGCCTCAGAAAAGTAATGCTACAATTGGATGTTCCAGCAATTAATGTCCCTAAAGTGGAGAATGCAGAGCTGGTCCTTTGATAATCCAATCTTCTGTTATTTTCTGCACTGTAATATGCTGCTTTACACATCCAGAGACAAGATGTTGCTCTTATCTGAAACAATTGAAGTAATACATGCCGGCTTTGATCTTTCTTTCAGTTTTTGCATACCCTGCGAGAAGATGAAAAGTCTTCCTGGCCCATTCCGTTTTTTCCTGCGAAAGATGCAGGTCATGTCAAGTAGGAACCTCAACATTTGTATTCTATAGCAGGGTTCCCCAACCCGGTCCTCAGTCCACATTTTTGCTCCCTCCCAGCTCCCTGCCAGACAGCAGGAGCAAAAGTGTAGAGCAAAAACGTGGTCTGTCTGGCAGTCCTCGAGGAGCGGGTTGGGGAACAGTACTTCACAGTACTTGACGTCCTATAGTATAAGGGCCCTTATATTATAGGCAGAGGCTCTGGGCTCTCGTGCCTCTGCCTTGTCCTTTCTTCTAGCTGAAACGGGAACCTTGCATTTCCCAGGCATGTTAATATGCTCTCCGACCCAACGCTATTCCTGCCATAAACTGGATATGTTCGGCATCCCAACAGACCCAAATCCTACGACGACCCCCCCCCCCCCCCCCCCCCCCCCCATCTGTAACATGATCTCCCAGTTGTAGCATCACCTCCCAGTTCTGTACCAGCCTATTGTGCTGTTTCAGGGAGATTCCTTCGTTTATGGGCAGAGAGTTACACTGACTATGCTGCTATTTTGCATGCAGAACTGCGAAAGCTATAGAAAATCCTCCGAGATGCATTTTGAATGCTTAGTTGCTAAGGGCACAACCTAGAAGGACTGTGGTGTGGTCCCTGCATACTGTGTGGTTTAAGTCCATTCCCCCTGCAACATGGAGTATATGGAGGCCTTACCGGGTTGCCCGGGAGACTATACACATGCACTGCTGAAGGTAATTAGCCCTGGGAGACTAATGTAAAAAAATACTGAGGCATCTCCATCTCCCACATGTAAGGCTGATTTTGTCCAGACCCCAGTGAGTGGTAATTTGTCTTTGCTCCCCTGAAACACATTAAAATTGAATGAGAATGTTATAACTGCCATAAAAGAACAATGTCAATGTATGCATCTGAAAAAAACAAAACTCTGCATCACCCAGTCCATTTTGGTACTGCTGTATAAAGCCGTTATTAAAAGCATCATTCCATCCTCCATTACTGTCTGGTTTAGTAGCATAGCTGTGCAACATCTGTATATGTCAATAAAACTACAGGGACAGTCGCTGGCTGTAGTTCTCTCTCAGTGAGGACCTGGAAAAGGAAGGAAGTACGTTGTGCAATTCTCACTCACCCCTCCCTCCCAGGACCTTTCATGTGTGCCCTCGCCTCTGACAAAAGCCACGCACTTCTTAAAAACTGGATTCTAACATTTTAAGCATTTGAACAGCATATTTCCCGATGCTTTGTTCTTGATGGAAAAAAGTAAACAAACTGCTCTTCAGTGCCATCTGACAGCTGACTTCTGCTTCTGCTACATGTGCATATACACGTATGTTACATGTACATATACACGTGTTTCACCTGGGAAGAACACTGTCATAGTTGTTCAAAGAGTACAGGTACATGATGACCCATTTGGGAGAATTAAATCCAGGTTTCTAATCTCCACACCTGAGGGGGGGGTTACCTGTAATTATGGCTCACAGCACATCTAGTCATCACACTTACCCATTTCATACTTGACATGACTTGGCATGACTGAAGATGATTTATTATATGTGAAAATCATCAGACTTAAACTGATTTTACTGGTTGCTGTATTATGTTGTAGTAGCTCGAGACTTTGAGGGCTCTTATTGGCACGATTTTTTTGGAATGTTCAAAGGTGTTAAAAAAACCACATTCTCCAGTGTCTCCTGCCATCCTCCTCCAAAACTCAGGCTTTTTTGAGTGTGTGTTGCTGTGCTTTGCAGTGCCCAGGTCTTTCCCTCTGATGGATAACTGCTATAAATAATATATATGCTGACTGCTGTGCATGTGCATGAGGCTCTCTTGCACTGTTGTTTTTAATTATTTTGTTAGAATTGTGTTATAAATATGCAGTTTTTGGGTTCTTTATTTTTGCAGCTGATGTATTCCATGTTCATGCCTCATCCAGCTGCGTATCTTGGTCGCGGTAGTGGAGATCCTGAATACTCTCCCAAGCAGCCCAGGGAACTATACTACCTGCAGAATGAAGCTATTCTCAGTGCTTTTGATGCATTCCCCTGTGAGTGGTACTAGTTTTATTTTCCCTCGGCCCTGGCTCTTTCCAGCTGTCTGACTACAGTTGATGTGAGCACCTTCAATATATTAACAGCAATGCAAATTAGCTCATTTGGCAGATTTGTTTGTTTTGTTTGTCAGTTTGTCTGTTTATTTGAATGTTTGCTTTTCCAGAACAAAATAAAATTTCCTTAATTTAATAAAATGATCATTGTAATTGGTTTATCATGCTTACAATGACAGGTAATTAAAGGACATTCTGCATATAAAATTCTTTCAGGTGATGCTTAATTCTCACCATGAGGGTTACGGAAACCATTGCTCATGCATCTTGGATATAAACGAAAACACACTGGTGTTGAAAGTACTGTGGCTGCTTTGCTTTGTCACTGACCTTTATCAGTCACTTTGTCAGCGTATTGTCTAGGTTTTTGCACGGTACAGTCTGCACTAATTTGCATTTTTATCTTGTTTTGTTTTTTATCTTGTCATATTTTATGGAACCGTCTATTGTTTTGCACTTTCCTTGTAACTGAGTGTGACTGAACCACCAAACATCCCAGTGCACCTGTTGCACACGGCCAGTTTAAGATCTTGAATCTTGTGTCTTGAATCCTTGTCTCTTGTTGAGGAGGAATATTGGCGCCTTAGGACCAAGCTGCAGAATAGGGGGTGTTCAGAGCAACCCAGTGACGTGTCCCTCTTACCTCCTGTCTGCTGAGATCTCAGCAGCTGCTTTTCATATAAAGGCACATCACACCCAGCCTCTGCTAGCCATGGAACTGGAACGATTAAGAACGTAAAAAGGCACATAGCACCCAGCCTCTGCTAGCCAAGAAACTGGAACGATTAAGAACGTAAAAAGGCACATAGCACCCAGCCTCCACTAAACAGGAAACTGGAACGATTAAGAAGCTAAAAAGGCACATAGCACCCAGCCTCCGCTAGTCAGAATGCTGGAACGACTGAGAACGTAAAAAGGCACATGGCACCCAGCCTCCGCTAGCCAGGATGCTGGAATGATTAAGAACGTAAAAAGGCACATAGCACCCAGCCTCCACTAAACAGGAAGCTGGAACGATTAAGAACATAAAATTAGAACTTCTAAAAACAAATATGTCAGTATTTTTAATTGGTTTCATCCACTAGAACACAAGCATAGGATACATTGAATGATAACTTGAAATAAAAAAGTAAAAATATCTTTCCAGCTTCTAAATGGACATCCCTGTTCTTCTGTCATTCATTTTGTATCACTGAGAACATACACTGTATACGTTTCATAATATCATCATAACAGTAACGATTATGCATATATTCAATTTCTGATGTATTAATGTATCTCTATGATATTACTAATATGTATGGGGGAGGACACTTTATCAACAAGTATTGTATTTCATATTGCAGGCTTGTCTTTTGTAAATCGCACTGCATTTTGCATATTTCATTCTGCTCCAGAGTCCACCTTAAATATCAAGGCCCTTATGCTGACATTATACCGCACAATCATTAAGTCATGATTTACATTCATAAGGTCATGATTTCCATTTATAATATAAAGGGGCTGACGTTGACTAGCCAAAAACACACAGAGGCAAACTGAAGTGGTGACCACAGCTCAGGTCCCACTTCTCACAGCGATTTCATATCCAGTGGGCACGACAGAGCGCGGAGATCTGGATATCCTTCCGGTTATTACAGGACTCCCACTGATTTAACAAAGAGAAAACTCTGCAGTCCTTCAGAACCCAGTTCCCTAAAAGCATTAAAGAAAATATTAGTTGACAGGTAATAAAAGAAGAGCGACAACCTGCTGAAAATCTTACACCGGGGAAGCCGAATTTAAAACTGAATTTGGGGGAAAGTGCTATCTTACAAGCCCCGTTAACCCTTGTTGTCACATTTCCTGAGATGGAAAAATAAGTCATGTGGAGGACTGCTGGAGCCGAATGGATGTAGCTGAAGGCTTGTTTATTTGGGCCGCGCATATTGCAGATTTTTACCTCTAGGTGAACGCCAATGCCTTAATGAGCCTACAGTGTCAGTGAGGGGTGACCATCACCCAAACCTCATTGAGGCAGTGATGGATCTTTTGGGTCTTTGAGGAAGGAACTCAAATGAGGGTGCTCAAATTAATTACCTCTGCAGTTAATTAGCATTCTTTAATTATACTCACGGTGCATTTAATCGTTTAGCTTTTATATCGGCATGTTTTATGTTTCTGCGCGGATACTGATGCCACAGGGATTGGTCAGGAGTGTCACGTCTGTATGAGGCAGCGTTGATATTGGGAGAGCAACACTGCTGTTTTGGATCCTTCAGTTCTGTCTTGCAGGTTGCAGAATCAGAATAAGGAGGAAGCAATGTTGGAGTTGTGAACCGAATCACTTTGAATTTTAAAATTGTTCTAAAAGAGACCTGTAATAGCATGGGCTTTTTTTAAGTTGAAACAGGCACTTTTTGCCTTCTGTTGTTTCGTAATGCTGTTGAGATCTTAATGCCTCTTTTTGTATCAGCCTCACTTGGCTGTAAATTCATCCCTGTTTTTTTGTTTGTATGAAAATGTATTCCTTAAGAAATTCTGCCAGAATTCTGAGCAGCAGTAGGGCTTCGCTTTCATGCGTGGGTCAGTGTGTTGAGGTCAGTGCCGCTGTTTGCGCGCAGAATACCCTGTACCCTGGTAATACACGAACAGTGTTTAAGTGTTTAATGCTCACCCTTATAAGTCTTTAATTCTTATGCCTCTGCCTAAGGTAATTAAAAATTAAATAACTTACATGGGGTCCGTAGTCACCCCGCCCCACACACACACATACTTTGGTTGAGTTGGGGCAGGGCCCTGGGGTGAAGCCACGTCTCTTGTCACTTACCCATTCAAAACATATCATTGGCTAATTTG
The DNA here is from genome assembly GCA_026780765.1 of Petrocephalus schoutedeni. NCBI lineage: Eukaryota > Metazoa > Chordata > Actinopteri > Osteoglossiformes > Mormyridae > Petrocephalus > Petrocephalus schoutedeni. The sequence goes on from JAODKL010000009.1 coordinate 14,654,015, forward strand.
AGATACTTTTAACCCGCAGGGAAATTCTTCTTATCACCTCCCCCTTGGCCATGAAAGACAGTAAGCTCCAGGGAGCTAGGGGTTAAGGGCCTTGCTCAAGGGCCCACCGGCTCGAACTGGTGATCTTCTGATTGCAGGCACAGAGCTTAACCTGCTGAGCCGCACTCTGCCCTCAATGACAGGATTGGCCCCTTAATAAGAATCATGTCTCCTATTACGCCCCATACCTTAACCCTTTCATGCATGAATTATGATAACCTGAGTCAGGATTTTTTTTCTCCGAAGGGATGAAAAAACAGCTGCTGGCCACTGGGTGAAAGCCTATGGAGTGATGCAATAGCGTCCACTGTACAGGCTGATATGCAGTTATACCACTGAAATCTGTGCATTTTCAAGAAAATTGCTATTGTATAGCTGTCCACTGTAGTGACCACCATACATGAAAGGGTTAAAGAAAATCCTAGAACTGCCGCTGCATATAAGTTACTCTCACTTAATCTGCAGCCCAGGTTTGAATGGCCCTGATTTTGTCTCCCCCCTGTCTCTCACAGATACTCCACAGAAGACCGACACCGCAGATGAGCTGTTCTCAGACTCCTCCCTTTTCGCCCACTGGGGACAAGACCTGAGTGCGGAGAACCGGAGGGTCGCGCTGAAGAAGTTCCAGTACTACGGGTACAATAGTTACCTTAGCGATCGCATCTCTCTGGACAGGACCATCCCAGACCTGAGGCCTGATGGGTAATTACCTTTGCACTTCCCCCTGAAAGGGGCACGTAGCAAAACCTTGGAACAGGCCTGGAAAGGAAACATATTGTATGAACTGCCTGCTTTTCTGTTTTCATTCCACTTCAAGTTTTTTTGTATGTATGTGTGTGTGTGCGTGTGTGTGTGCGTTCATATATTGATGTCCCATTAAACAATTCTAATTATACTATTATATTCTCTAATGAACATTTTTTTTTATTTGTACTGTATCCTGGATCGAGAAATATTTAAGCAGGATTCCGAAATTGTACTAGGCAGTGTGAAGGTTACATCAAGTCAAGAAATATTTTCTTTATTGGTTTCCATGGGAATATGGTTACTGTGGTAATGGAGGCTTTTCGAGCACCTTCACATCAGGCATGTTTTTCTAGTAAAGGTTAGGAGAATGATTGTTAAAAAGCATTTATATCCCATCTCCTGTCTGCTTATCTGGTATGGGGTCACAGTGAACTGAGCAAGTTTCTCAGGGAGGATGTAGTACAAGGCAGAGGACAAGGTGGGACACCAGTCCATTGTAGGGCACACACTCAGATATCTCACAGTGAAAACACATTTGCAACACATACAGAGCTGAGGGCAAATACAGTGCCTGGGGTGAGCATTTATATTGGATTACATGTAGACTGAGCACTGCATTTCTGTACAGAGTCTCTGATCTCTTCTCTTTTTCAAATGTCCAGAGTGTGTAGAATAGCCTGTCTAAGAAGCTGTGTTCTGCTCAATTTTTGCTCCCCCAGGTGCAGAAACATTTCGTACCCCGCCGACCTCCCACAGGTCAGCGTTGTTTTCATTTTCGTGAACGAGGCCCTGTCGGTGATCCTGCGCTCCGTCCACTCGGCCATCCACACGACGCCCTCTCATCTGCTCAAGGAGATCATTTTGGTCGATGATAACAGCAGCAATGGTAAGGCCCTTGGCCGGGGCCCTTGTGGAGCCGCGATTTTAAACCGCCATGCTGAACTTGCGCTTGCTTTCATTTGCCAGGCACTTCGCTGTAAAACAGAGTGCAAGTAACAGCAGCCAAGACCACTGATGCAAGCACATTATCCCAGAACAGCCCAGAATTCCTTGTGCAATGCATAAAAAAGAGTAATAGTAATAATAATAAAACAACATGAGTAATTTTAAAGTGCAACAAAAACTGCATAAAATGCCAATAGATACTATATTCACAAGAAAGGCTACAGATGCACTTACATCCATACAGATCAATACTGAGTAGGGAGTAACTTTTTGAAAGTAAGGATGTAGTCAATAGCTCGAGCGTGGTATAATGTGAAGAGGTGAAGAGTAGGATGTGATCTGCAGTTCTCAGCTGACGCTTCTTATGTCACACGGGCCAAGGTCAGGCTCATTAAAACCTCAGCAATGTGTCAGGAAACCCAGTTTGCTCAGTGTATGGAAATGGGAGTGTAGATGTTTGCCGGATGAGATGCTTCAACTGTTTTGCAGTAGTGCTTATTCATTGTAGCCAAACAGATTAATATGGAGTAATCAGTGAAGAGGAAACACCTGAGTGTAAACAAGGTTTTTTTTCCGACGTAATTACTTAGAGAAATAATGTTAACATGGAAATTGTGAAATTAAGAATGCAAATTGTGCAACAGATTAACCAGCATGAATTAACTGAATCTGTCATATTCACAGTCTATGCAAAAAAAAATTGTTCCTAATCTGTCTTGTGGGCATCTTAAGTGTTAAAATGGTATATGTCAGATTAACAGGGAGATGAACACAGCATTTATCAGCATTGTCAGAATAGGAGAAGAGGAGGAGGAAGATTCTGGTTCCCTTATTGGTTTTGCTCTCCTAGTTTGTCTCTGCCCACCTGCTGCTGGGTTCGGCTCCAAAGCTTCCCAGAACATTTGACCAGGGGCAGCTGTAGCCAGACAGACTTCTGCAGGTGTCCAGCCGTAAATGAGGCCCTCACGGCCATTCTCTGTGCTGAAACTCTGCCAGGCCCCTCGCCGCTGCTACAGCCCTGCACGCCCAAGCTTGTAAGCGAGTGCCTCCACAATCACACCTGCTGGGACAGGGAAATTCCTCACCCACTACAAGATTAAAATGTCACGCCTGACCAGCCAAAACTGGCCCTGGTACTGCAGGATTCTGCCCCGCTGGGATAAGCACTGGACTTAAGAAGTCCTCCAGAGCAGGCTGTGGCGGTTGCACATTTCCGTGCTGCTACCATTGCTGGCTTTTAAAATCTTGTCCTTCCTCTGTGTCATCTAGACTCCTGAAGCACCAACATTATTGGACTCATGAGGCGGTCAGACTGGAATCTTGCCTGTGGTAGTATTTTCTTAATCAGCCGAGAACTGAAAATCAAATAAACCATAGCGTTTCACCTCTCGGTGGGCTGCCCTTTTCGAAAAGCCTTATATTATTTAATTTCATGCCCTCACACCTGACCCTCAGGAAATTCTCACTCAGCATCTTTCACTTCCTACCTTCAGCTTACCTTTCTTGCACTAGCATTCCGCCGTATCTGCAGGAAAAGTCTGAGAGCAGGTTTTTTTTTTTTACCACTGATCTCCAGCCATAGCAAATTTACCTGTCACATCTGTGCCATTCTCTCTCACTGGAAGCTAAATCTCTGGCTTAGCTATCATTTTAAGAATTGAGTTACTTGGCCAGAATATCTAGGCCTGCCTTTCATGAATTGACTTGTGCTGTTCTTGACAGTGTCACAATCTTTGGGTGAAAAACTGTTCTTAACGAGTCGCTAACTTTTACCTGACAAGAATAAAGAGTTTACAGTGACTCCAGGGTTGCACTTTGACGAGATATGGTTATGAAACCAGTGGCCTAGAGGTCTCAGTGAAGGGTGCCCAGGAAGCAGGAATGCAGTGCAGTGATATTAAACTTTCTTGAGATTTAAGCCCATTCTTTGTGGCAGTGAATTACAAAGCTATCCTGCTACACCCTGGGAAAGTGGTAGGCCGAAGTAGATAGTCGTCCACCCAGCTATATATTGTGTGCCTGCATCAAAAAGGCCCAGAAGCTTCTGTGTTATCTTATAGACTAGAGACAAAATATGTGAGAGGCTGTCATGCCTTATTAAACAGAGCTACTCGTCACTGGCGCAGCTATGTGGTAAGTCACACGCCCTTAGATCCTGTCATGCAGAGGCCATTCTAGGATTCTTACTCGGGGGGGGGGGGGGCTGGGGGGGGGGGGGTCATAATTCACACAGAGGGCCGACCTTATCATTAGCTAGTTATGTTTTGAATCTAAGCAAGCAGGGCGGAGATTCTGGCCAGTCAGCTTTCAGCTGGGATCTGTTCCTCTGTGCCCCTGCCCCAGCATACGCCCCTGTCGTCGTGCGACACCCCCCGGGGAAGCACATTTGTCTTAGTTGGTTTTTAGTATATATATTTTGACAGCGGCACTGATTTCTTCCTGTCACTTAATCCGTTATAGCAGGGGTGTCACACTCCAATCCTGGGGGGCCGGAGCCCTGCACATTTTTGGGTTTGCCCTCGTTTGACACACCTGACTCAGCGCCTCGCAGCTCCTTGTGCTAATTACCGCACAGCTCTTCAGCTCAGTCATTTGTGGTGGGACAGGGAAAGCGCGAAGCTACACAGGGCCTCCAGGACTGCAGTTTGACACCCCTGTGCTATAGTGAGCTGAGGGGTTGCTGTTACTCCTTAGGTTCAATTCACATGTGGGGGAATGTGGAATCCGGGAATGAAGAAATACCCCAACTAATCACTCATGCTGCCAAGCTAGAGAAGCTTTCCCTGTGGGAAAATTGTTGATTTTCCCATCTTGCGCTCCATGAGACACACAGACACATCTATGGGACAAGAAAAAAACTCCCTTCCTCTCTACATTTATTTCTGAATTCAACATCTGCTAATTTGTTACAATAAGCTCTAAGCATATTGTGACTTTTGCAGAATAATGTATCTTCATACAGGTGTGAAATACAGAAAAAAAAAACAAGTCAGTGTAGTAGAAACTAATTTGTAGAAATAAGCTTGTAGAATTCATAATCGTGTTGGTTTTAATATCAGCAGAGCTGCAGATTTTACCTGGAGGAAATATTTTGTGTATCATACAGTGATGTAATATATTTAGCAAGGGAGAAGGTTAGAGAGTTTAAAGATAAGGACATGAAATAGCCAAGCCCAGATACTCCAGATACAATTTATGGTAGGTTTCATATTGAAGGTTTCCCATTTGTTGCCTGTGCTGGCCCTTTAGAGATTATGCCCACACTGTACCACACTCTCTGTGGTCCTCCATCACTGCTGGACTGGTCCCACCATCTCTCAAGGAACAAAGAAGACATGCACCTAGACTTTTCCCTATTTTGGCACCTATGTGGTGAATGTCAGAACAGCTGAGTCATTGGGTGTCTTCAAACGATCACCATAGACCTACCTCTTTCAGAAGTACTTGGATTAGCACTTCCAGTATAATACTCTTATTTTTTAAACAAAAAAATAATTTGTTTTTAGACAGATGGTGTGCTTAACTTGGGTTCTATTGAACTAGTATCAGAATGTATTCACTGAGACTTCTGAGCACTTATTTAAGTCGCTCTGGCTAAGGGTGTCTGCCAAATGCTGTAAATGTAAATGCAGGCACCTGGAGGTCAATCATGGTAAGTCTCCTGGCCTAGATATTCAAATATGCCTGCTACTGTAATTTTCTGATTCAGATTCATTTATCTTCACTTGAGTGTTCAGTCACCCATCATCACAAGCTAAAGTGCTGAACCTCTTTGGCATTCCAAGGAAGCTCAGCCGTTCCTTTTGCTAGTTTGATTTTCTTCTCATATATGAACACACCTTTGATAAAAGTTTTTTTTTATTTATTAAATGTATGCTCATGTTTAAAGAAAGATATGGATCTTATGACATTAAAGCAAGAAAATCTAGAAGTAAATTAGTGTACATATCTAGGTCTGTGATGGTATGTGTATTTATCGTGTACTGTTCGGTACACTAAATGAAATGAAGGACTACATTTCCTGACACGGGCGAAACATAAATTCAGAAGTAGATGTTCAACGCTAAAAACATAATGCTAATTGTGGCTGTAAGCTGGCAATGGCTTGTGCTGGGAAACCCTCCCACATCTCTTAAATTGGTAGTTTGGAGATATTTTGGCTTCTCAATAATACTGGACAGAAAGTAGTTGATCAAACCAAGACATCTGCCAGCTTTGTTATACCGAACTCGGGTTAGTGGAATGCATCCAACGTTCAAACTCTTTTATGGTGACATCATCTTGGTGTGTGTACAACCGGAGCAAGATAGATTCAGCCAGTTAGTCTCCCCGTGACATTTAAAGCACCTTTGCCAGGAAAGTCAGACCCTGCCGTACCAAACCTACATCAAACCATGAACCCAAAACTGAATGTTGTTCTAAACCTTGAATTTTATGTACCATTAGACCGCTAACCTTTAATCTGTACACACTCTGTGAAGCTTGGAACTTATGT
>JAODKL010000009.1:14703745-14714584 GCA_026780765.1 Petrocephalus schoutedeni
CCCAACACTTTGAGGGGACCATCGCAGAGGGTGAGACCCCCCGCGACGTCCCCTCTCGCCTTCCAGCTGCCGAAATATTATACTGCCTTCTTAATAAGAACAGTAATGGACACTTTGATAACCAAAATCTGCTTTGCTGATCTGTTGCAGTACACTTCCAATTCTCTGATTATATTCTTAGAAACTCCTTGTTTAAACACTTCTGATACTAAAACTGCATAGCTTTTTTTTCACTTAATGACCCCGATCTGTTTTATCTAATTGAACCTTTTCATGAATATCTGTAGGCTGTAATCAATGTATCTAATCAAATTTTTCACAAAATTGGTGGATTGCGGTGGGAGACTCATTACTGAAACACATAAGTTATAAATCAGCTTTTTAGCTCTTTTTAGTTCTGCATGGCTGAATTCTTTAGGAAAACCGTGTCAGTCCTCTGAAAACTGAAACCATTTCTAATTTTAGGGTCATACACACCTTGGGAGAATACACATTGATACAACAGATTGCATATTATCAAATATTAATGTAATTCCACTTTCAAAGCTTTGATAGCTTGAAAAAGTTCAATAATAGTTTCAGGACTATCCCTTCTGCATTCTTTTCTCACATTTGAAATGTTCAAACAGAACAGCTTTTAAACACGAAATGTCCTCATTTTTACAGCCAACATTTCTATCCAAAACAAATGTAATCATGTCAGGCTATTCTCAGATAATCAATTTCCCTTTCCTCCTGTTTGAACACCCCAAATGCATTTTCAATATGAAACATATTGAAAGAGATTTCTGTGAACAGAGAGAACTTGTATAACGACCAAAAGAGATGTTTATTATTGATCTAGCCATCTTCTAATTGCTTATCTTTGTCAGAGTTGCGCTGGGCTGGCAGCCCATCCCACGCCACACAGGGCACAAGGCCAGGCTTCACCCGGGATGGGATTCCAGTGATGCTTATTATAAGCTTAAAGATTATGATGGCAGAAATGTTTATGAGACATTTTGGAAATTTAAGAATTTTTAAGAAGCAATTAAATGAAAAATTCTAGCAAAAGGAAGAACCTTGGTTCACTACTGGTATTTTAATAAGCTTGAATGCAATGAATGCTAAATGTTATGGCCATGCATCCGAAATATCTCATGCAAGGTAATTATGAAATAAAAGCCTTTTATAAGTCTTCATCACAGCAATACATCTTCCAGTAATACTTACAAGATGGAACAGGACATTTTAAAGCAGTGTTTCCCATCCCGGTCCCCGGGGACCGCCAGCCTGTCCACGTTTTTGTTCCCTGATAGATAGTTCACATTTTTGCTCCCTCCCAGGAGGGAGCTAAAGCATGGACTGTCTAGCAGTCCCCAAACATTGAATTGGGAAACACTACTGTAAAGAAATTATTCAGTAATCATCTGCCTGTCCTTGTCAGGGTTTTGGGGAGACTGGAGTGTATTCCAGGCATCACTGAGCACATGGCTGGGGTACATCCTGCATGGGATAATAAAGAATTAGGAAATATGAAATATTCATGTGAATGGCAAAGCATGAAAGCATTTCAGAGATATAACACTTTAATGTGGTTCATAAATATTGTTCAAGAGATAAGCAAAGGCCAGTGCACCTGACTTACAATTCACTCTTTAATATTTTTAGTGTGAAACTAGCGAAAACAGCCCCGCATATTATAAAACCTATGAAACCCAACTCACTCCATGAGTGGATCCCAATCCTTTCATATTTACGTCATTACTAAGCCACCAGTAGTCAATCTTGCTGACTCATTTAATTCCTGTACAGTGGAAACCATTCCGGGCTCTGATAGTATGACAGTAATTCCGATTTGTCACATATATCTAATTTAAAATGTTAGGCATTACTTATTTTTTACAGAGCCTTCAAGATAAACCTCTGTGATTACTATTTCACTCATAAAATGTGAGCTTCCTTACAAAATTCTTAAGCCACAGAGTGAATAACTAAATAACAGACTTTACTCTTCTGAATAGAAAGTGGGGGTTCAGTCTGGGATACTGAAGACATTTGAGAGGTATAGGATTCCACGGGTCCCTCTCTCTGACACACTGAATTCAGAACCATGTCTGACACTCTTGAATGTAACAAGCCTCTTGCTAAATAAACACTTACTGCTAGCCTGTCATGCAAAAAAATATTGCTGACACCAGCGAATTTTTTTAATATATATTCAGAAACCGGTTGACTCATTCCACAAAAATGGATGGATATCTTTGCCTTAAACACGTAATTGCTATCGAACTGAGTAAATAAGCTCAATTACACTTGTGCCTAAAAGCGTAATTCATTGCGGTTTGCCCCCCCCCCCCGGTAAGAGAGACAGAGGACGCTATTGATTATCGGTGCTATTGAACACTGAACAGTCTCAGTCTCTCAGTAGCCAGAGACGTCGGCCTCCAGGTGCTCCCTGTTGCAAACGCTGGCAGGTACTGACACCACGTAACAGTCAATGGGCTTTGCTCTTTCTGCACTATTTTATTCTAGGCGTCAGCACCCCAGTATCTGAGGGGAAGGGATTCACGTCTATACCAGGTAATTATGGCTTTCGAGATGAGTGGAATAATACTGAAATAATGTGCAGTAAGAGATATTAATCGCAGGCTGAGAGGGTAGATACACCATGCAAGCATATCTAGTGTGAGGAATCTTTGAAGTTGCTGGCCACAATATTATTAATGTGTGTGTGGAATTTTTGCATATTTATATCATAGATACTTCAAAGACCTTATTAATATATTATTGACTTCCTTTACATTTTGACGAGTCTGCATATTGTTTGTTGACGAAGTAATAACAACTGGAGTGTAAGCACTAGAAGCCACAGTGCCTTACAGTAGTTAGACATTGCTTGCACTGGGAGATGCAAAAGCATGAGGGCATTCCCCCTGACAACAAGGCTCCTGATTAAAAATGAATGAAAAAAATACAGAAAGATCATCTTCGAAAGTGCTTCGAGGGGAAAGCAGTTCCTCTCGCAGTTTGTTTAGTCATCTGCCATTTAACAGGGAGAGTGCTGTAGCCACCACATGCAGGTAATAGGTGGGCATAATTACATGCAATCACACAGAGGGCTGGAAGCAGGTACAAAGAGGCGCCTATGAATAGCAAGCGGAAGCGGTCCCGTGTCTCCCTGGAGCGTGAGACCGTGACAGCGGAGCCTGGAAACCTTGGAGTCCCACGTGCACGGGGCACTGAAGCTGCCATGAACCTCAGGGGAGGCAGGGAGATGTCAAGAAAAGCTGGAGATGCCACGGCCATCTTTATGCATGCAGACCAGGCCTGAATAGCATGAATGAGACACACTTTAAATGCAGCATCATTTGGTACACCATGGGGTTCTGCATCCGATCACTGCGGAAAATAAAGATGGCCCTATCCGATAGCCCTGAAAGCATGGCAAAAAGTAAAGTACAATAGAAACGCAGCTAGCCAAAGCTATCTATGTTTATGCATCTATGGATTATGAGCAGCCCATTGATACGGGTGTTAAAACACAAAGGAGAGACCCAATTAGGAGAAAGTTTTCCCAGAGGAGGACAGAGATTGATATCAGCATCTGTGTGAGCCTCTTTCTGTAGCTCGACTGGCAGTTCAAAGTGTCTGCGCTGGAAAGGACTCAACACCAGAAGAGGACTCCATCATCGATATTCTTTTGTACATTGATGCAAAAGAATTCCTTCAATGGCAATAAAAATAGTGGAAAATTAGAGATCGGCAACGACAATGAAACCCTTAGCTCCATTCTTTTTATTTCAACAACCATAGCAGATTCGATATCATTTAAGCAATTGTGGACTTGCAGAGATCCCTCACTAGCCAATCAGCCATCAGTCTGCCATCCCTGTGCATTATGGGAAGGATGGGTCTGCCCTTTGCTGCTTCTATGAACCTATCTGCATGTCCTCCACTGTCATTCTTCCAGCACATTTCATACACAACCAATTTGAATTATAAATCATGGAGACACCAAAGTACAGGCTTGGGTGATGGATTAAGCCATGTTTTTAAAGTCATGGAGTATGAGTCTACAAGTAGGCCAATGGCCTCAAGCATGGGTGAGTCTAAACTTGAAATACTACTGAAAAAAAATTTCATTAAATTGACTGTGTGTTGTCCTGATGGTATGGTCAATTTGGAAATAGGTCCTGAAAGCTACTGCGACAAAGACCATTAAGTTTAATCTGCTGGAAAGATGGATTAATATAGAGACCTCAAAGTTACTCCAAAGTTTCTTTTTTCTTTCATAGAACTGCACTTTTAATTCTTCTGTGACTAAAATCATCCAAAATTACTTGAATTTTTTATAGATTTATTACTTTATTACTTATAGATCTCTAAAAATCTTATGCGTTTCTCAAAGATGATTTCATTTGTAAATCTTTGCAGTCATTTAGTCCCCAATAGTAATCAATTCCAATTTTTCCATGTATCTGATTACCCCATTACACCGTTGTCTGTCTGTCATCCTAATCATTGCACACGGGCAGCGTTTGCTTTTCCTGGCAAGTGAGCATGTTTGTAAGTGTGACCAGCCTGGGGAGAGGAAATGACTGGTATAGCAGGGTAACATCCCAGCAGTGCAAGTCCTGCTGTCACGGCGTAGATTAATACAGCCAGTTATTGCTGTTGCTGCTGCCAGGTTTTCACTGGGAGATGAGCTTGAATATTACAGCTTTCAGTATGTGTTATACCTTAGTGTCACCCAAGCAACGAAGAGGATAAATCACAAATCTAATTTCATGGGCAATACTTTCCCCGTACAAGATCTCTCTATGGTGTGCTATACTGGGGTGTGAACAGAAGCATAGATGTATGTGGGCATTTCTTTTATTAAACGCCTGACAGACTGACCACGAAAATTCTGCTGAACCTCACGATGTCAGATAATTTCTCGGTGGAATGTAATTATTTAAATTATTATTGTTTATAAATAGCACACTCTCATTCAAACACATGATATGTGATTACAGCAATTGTGGTGTATTCCTGTATACTTAACGTTTTGTGGATTTTAATTGATAGCAATTATTAATCAAACTGCTCTCTCCACAGCTATGTTTCTCTTTTTAATCCGAATAAATAATACTAATCTTAACATCCCTTGTCCCAGAGAAGTAATAGGGTTGTGGTGAGCCTGGGGCCTACTTCAGGAAGTGCAGGCCATGAATCAGGGCACTCACACACATAGTCACACACTTTGGGCAATTTAGAGACATCAGTTTAAACAGAAACCGAAGTACCTGGAAGAAATTCCTCAGCCCGAAGCAGGATTCAAACCCACAACCATGTAGCCCAATATTATTCTCCATTGTCAGTTATTTCCTTCTTCTGTACTGTAATGCTATTATCCAATGACTGCTTTTATGTTATTCAGTCAGTGTTTCTGATAAGTCCTCAGAGACCCCCAGATGGTCCCCGTTTTTGCTCCCATCCAACTCCCGGGCAGTTAGGTGAGAGCAAAAGCGTGGGCCATCTGGGGGGGGGTGGGGAGGACTGGTTTGCGAAGTACTGCATTTAGTTATGCTAAAAGGTAAACTCCTGTGTGAGTTAATAGTGACCAAACCTGGTCCTATGCTGCACATTAGACAGAGATACACTCAAAACCCATCAGACTATTTTATTAAGTGTGCCATGCTATGCGTTCAGGCTATGACTATGTCGATTAGGTGTAACTATACATTTTATTGCTTCTCTGGGTAACTTTAAAGAGTAGCCGTGAGTGGAATCACACTTTTAAGCTAGATACACTAAGCATCATTGAGGATTACATAAAATCAAAGATATTACTTCTTTTTTTCTGTATTCTAACCCTCTGTTAGATGACATATGTTCAATAACAATTATAAGAGAAGGGTAATACATTTTTTGGTATCCCAGAACCCTGCAGGCAGAACTGAAATAAGAGTTAATTAGAAACAATTAAATGAGAGTTATAATTTATCAAACATGACAGAGGGGGATTTTTTCCACCAAGTTTTTAAAATACCCTCTATAAGCTGTATTTACGGGCCAATTTCAGAAGGCAGTAAAGGCAATATCTATGGGGTAATTAGCTGGAAAATACCTGTGTGCACAGACTGAATCTATTCAGCAGCTATCGGGGAATGCAGCCGAAAATGTGGCCTTTAGTATATGGCACACGCTGACCATCACATATAAAATTATTCCTGTTGTTTTTTGTTTGCAGTCGTGTTTTCCGGTTCTTCAGAAAGCCACTAATGCTGAACCTCTGGGTCATTGTGCAAATTGAATCATCCCTCTCTGTCAGGTGTAAGGCAGGTTTTTATTAGTACAGCTCCTGACCATTTACTTAATACAATTGCCAGTACATTGTCCGTTTTTTTTACAGATTTTTTTTTGTTAGATGTAGCGGGTGTACTCGCTCCCACAATGCAATGCGAAATTCAAGTGTGAAACACCTGGGAAAAATTTATACAGAAAAATTCCTTCATATTAACACGGTACTTTGGTCCCTGTTTTTACGGACAGCTCTTACAACGTAAAATGGCGTGGCGCTGGTGCTGCCTTCATTGCTTTGGTTTGAGTTATTCAGTTTTTCTTGTGATGTCAGTGTTTGCCTCAGACTTCTGGCAGCTTAAAAGATACGATTAATTTAAAGACACATTGTGCAATGTCACAATTGTAGGGGTCTGTACATGTAGCAGCTAATAAGGTATTAATTAGCATTAATGTAATAACTGCCAATAGCATAATAATTTTCCATTGTTGTGTAATAAAATGTAATGTATTCATAAATAACATCCTGCAGTGGAAGTGACGCTGCCTGATTGACTAAAAAAAGTCAGAATTCCGAGATAAAAAGTCAGAATTTAGACCTAATAAGTCAGAATTCCGAGATATTAAGTCAGAATTTCCACTTACTAAGTCAGAATTCTGAGATAAAAAGTCAGAATTTCGACTTAATAGGTCAGAATTCCGAGATATGTCAGAATTTCGACTTAGAAGTCAGAATTCTGAGATAATTACGTGTTTTTTTTTCTACTCTAGATGGCGGAAATGGGCTTCCATACATTCATGCTTACGCAGTTGGCAGCAAGTTCCTCCTTCTCCTCCCCATACTTTGATGTTCTCCTCCAACATGTTGGGGCCCGACCTGCAGAGGATGCGAGGATCCAAATTTTCAGAAATTTGTAGAGGTGATTTGGATGCACTCTATTACGAATATGGTTTTAAAGATGAAGGAAAGGCTATTTTTACAGATACTCCTATAGGTTACACCCAGAAGCACATGATGGTTCCTAGAAAATCAGATCTAGCCCTTTGACCTTGATGCAATAGCTGCTATTATTCAAAGCATCTCAGCATATGTGGACCTATGCAGAGAGAGAGTTTTGATTCCTTCATTCCATGCGATTTGGAGTGGTTCATGCAGGGCTTTAGGGCATTGTGATGGTCTCCCAGTGTTGCTAGAAGGGAATCGTTTACAATCTACAATCGAAGTCACAAACAGAAAAAGGGAAAAACGAAGTTTAATTGTCAAATCGAAAATGCATTGTGGGTGTGTGTGTGTTTGTGTTTGTGTGTGTTTGTCTAGCATTGCATCCGTCTGTCGTAATAGGGAGAGTCAGGTGACCCCCCCCCCCCTCACTTCTCACTCTTTTTTAGTCCTTGGCTTTTTAACATTTGTTTAATTAATTAATTAATTAAATTAATATTATTATATTATTCAGGAGTCTCCTTCCCTTCCACCAGTCTCCTCTCCTGTCTTCAAATAAAATCTCTCTCTCTTCCTTGAATCACCTTACCATGTCACCTGATTCTGTTCACCACTGCGCCTGGAGCAGGTCTTACAGTGTGTTGGATGTCGAAGTGTCGCGGGGAACTCATCCGGGCGAATCGAAGTGCTTCGGCCCTCCATCCAAAACTCAACAGCAGCAAATTTGCTCTTTGACAGATGTCAAGGCTGTAAAAAGGGTGTTGGCACCACGAACACTGCCCACAGCCCGCTGGTGATGTGTAGAAAAAGATGAGGTCACACTTCATAGAATATTTAATCTCAGTCACCCTAAAGTGACATCAATATCATAATTAGTTGGCAGCTAATGTATAAACAAATACTTTCTTTGATTTATAGATATTAAAATTTGTTTAATATTTCAGAATGTGCTTTCACTTAGAGCCTCAAACTCAGAAATTGCGATTTTCATCTTCATGGAGGACGGTCAGTGCTGCAATCATCCTCATCGGTGCTGCGGTGTTCTCAAATCAGATGAAAAACGTGCCTTTTACATGTCGGTACTAATAGAAATCTAGTGCAGTCAAAGGAAATGCATGTACAGTAGCACTTGTGAAAGCAGGGGATTCACAGGCAGCATACGGAGAGAAGGACAAGTGACATTAAATGGGACTGTTTTGTTGTCAACCAATAAAACCTAACAAAGAGGTCAGCGCAACAAGTGTCTTGTGGCATTATTGGAATGACCCAAATGGACTATTTACAGTATGTCGTCATGATTTAAAATAAAATTCTGCCCTTATTATTATGCAGCGTTATTGAATCATTGTCTGCCTTCTCTGTGATATGTGATGTCATGGTGTCTCTCAATGCCAATTTGCAATTTTCCACTGCATCTGGCACCGAATTTTTGGTACTTCAAAACAATACCAAAGTCAACGGTCTTCTTGTGTTTCTTTTTAAATGGTGAAAAACTGGTACCCCACACAGAATGACATCACGAGGCATCATCGGGGTATTTTGTGCTGAATTCAAAAATTGATGTATAATATTATCGAACTGAGAGATGTTACACATGTGTTGCACATGCCATTCTCACATCACAAGGACTATGATAATTAGCTGTGGTAGAGATCGGGCTTTTTCTTACCCATATGTTCCAACATTATATCATGGTGTTTTCAGAAAACAATATTGCAATACTTTGCAATACAGTTCTGGCATTCTGAAATCTTGGTGATAAAATTCACCCATTGGGTGGGAGGGGATTAACTTCCAATGAAACATTTTTACTCTGTCATAGGAAACAAAACCTGGTACACTTCCCAATTTTAATGATTGTTCCTTAAAAATCGTGCATGTTATAAAATCAGTTTTAAGTTAACAGCACTGCTTTTGCGTGAACTCTGCATGCACTCTCTGACTATCCCCATCAGCCCTTCATGCTCCCATTTGGCCAGCAGAGGTCAGTGGGCATCCTGTAATCACGTCATTGTTTCCAGTGTAATGTGCTAATCAACCACACCTGTTTTTATTTTGTTCCTTGCAATCTGTGTGTGTTGCTTTGGTACTGCTACTGGCCCAGAAATCAATGGGAAAAGGGCAGAACTGATTTTTAGGATCAAAGCTTCGGTACCAGGTGTAGTGGAAAAGCACTCCTGTCCTTAAATGCTGTGGTTAGCCATTCATCATGTCAAAGCCATTAACAAAACCCAACTGCAGGGCTGGGCAGATCGTCTCTTGCTTAGCCTTGCTAGCTGTGGTCCATCCATTCTGGCCAAGCTGCTGTTGGGAACTGGCATGTTGACAACCATTTCTGGTGGGTCACTTTTTAAATTACTTTTTCAATCTAAATGGAATCAGTTGTCCACCCTGTGCCACACAGCCACAAAATACCCTTTACTCTTCCTTCCTGGTTCCCCTTGTGCCCTTTAAAATCGAATCTGAGTCTTGTCACAGGATGGATTTTGGGCTGGTTATCCTAAATGAAAGATTCAAGATATCAATCCGGTCAACCGCACTCAAAAAATGGAAATAAAGAGGACAACAAAAAATATATTTGCTTTGGGATATGTATTATAATTACAATTTACAGCCATTTTTGTCTGTGATGGGAACATTCTTTTTAGATCAGGTCTGCCAGTGCATCGCGTTTACTTTGCCTGAGGTTGTCCAATGTATTGGTGTATCTCTGTAACAGGAGAAACTACACTATACACTTATAAACTGCCCCAAACACACAACTATTCAGAAGCAGAAACAAGTCTATCCTTTGCAGAAAGCTGTAAAATAACCTGGACAAGCCCAGAGCCATTTAAAGAGATCTTTGGAGGTAGTCCTGGATTTTCTGCTGTCAAGAAGACAGGGTTAAAAGTTTGAACTGTCTACTGTGAACCCAGCTGGCATTGCTAAGTACTAACTTTAAAAGCCATTAATGCGGAAGACAAAAATGGAAGCTATTTAAAAATGACAGCTTTTGGCTTTCTCCTCTATAATGTAAAGGTCAGAATCTCTCTCTAAAAAAAAATAAAAAAGATGTTAGAATGAAAGATGTCTTTGAGGTTTTTTGGCACAAAAAAGAGTACTGAACATAATAATAATGATAATGATAGTGATAATAATTTAATAAAGTAAATGGGGGCAGAAATAGTATCACATTTGGGGAAAGATGATATTCAAATGAACCCGATTTTGATAAATAATACAAAGTGAAATGTATTTTAAATGCTGCCAGATTTAAAATTTTGGTCTTATCTTCCTAGTCATTAGTTTTTAGAATTATTTAGAATGCCCATCATTAAATACCTAGCACTCTAAATATTTGACCATACATGTTTCCTAAATATCTTGGGTAATAGCAATGTCTAAGTAAATGCTATTGATGTTATTTGCATCTTCATGAAAAGCAAACACTTGGCATATTGTGCTGTTTCAATTTCCCCTTACTGCCCCCTGATTAACAAGATGCACAAAAAAATTAAATGTGATGTTTATTATGGCTTGATTGGGCTGGTAATCCCATCCCTGGTGTGCCCGGCCTCATGTCCCGAGACGGGCCGGTATCCCATCCCTGGTGTGGCCAGCCTCATGTCCCGAGACGGGCCGGTATCCCA
>JAODKL010000009.1:14716017-14728068 GCA_026780765.1 Petrocephalus schoutedeni
GCCTCATGTCCCGAGACGGGCCGGTATCCCATCCCTGGTGTGGCCAGCCTCATGTCCCGAGACGGGCCGGTATCCCATCCCTGGCCTCCAGAAACGTTCAGCACTTTTTCATTTGAACTCCATTCAACCCACGCTGCCGATCATGGAGAAGGGAAACGGGTAAGTCAGGTCAAAGGTGTCTGCCAAAGAAGTGTGAAGTCGGCTCAGATATACAAGAGTGAAATACAGCGGCCAGTACTGTGCAGAGCAGTGCCACTTAACACACCTTTTAAACCACACGGTGCTTAACACAGAACTGCGGCAGAACATTGTAGGTGTCTTTCGTTCAAATACTTTGAGGAGAGTCAAATTGAAAGCCAAACCACTATGAAAAGCAGGAACAACAAACTGAACATCAGTTCAACCACTGTAATATTACCAAGATGCTTTTTCACCTAAAATAACCCTGTTCGGATATAATATAGGAGCACATGTTTCTGTAACTGGTGAATCTAGGTTCACTAAAATATCCTGCAAATCCTCTAACCTGCTTTTTCATTTTTGTGTATAAAATGGAAATGCACTTCGGTGTATATTTGATATTTTTTAGATACGGACCTACTGCAACTCACTGAGCAGATCGTTGTGCTGGCAATAATTCTAATTTCCAGACAGACTCCTGTAATTAATTTCGCCTGTGTTTTCATTTGCGGCATCTTGTTTCGAATGAGTAATCGCTAATAACTTGCTTGCTCAGATGTCCTTTGTCGTGGGCGCCTCCCCAGATCACCCTGGCGCCTTTCAAAATTATTATCGTTTTATTCATTTGCTTTCACTGAGGAAGTTTTCAAGAAATATACCTTCTGTTGGTGACCAACGCACTTCAGTTTTGGTTCAATACTGCCGCAGCCCTGTCCCCCCAAACACACACAGTACCCCCCTAATATTAGTAGGGACATGTCCCTACCATTTATATTCAAACTCACCACCTTGGTGGCCAACATGTAATAGTTACTCTGAGCCTTTTAGATGTCAGCTAAAGGCTGATGACATAGGCCTCGTACATGTCAGATCTTATTCAGCCTTACACCGCTTCACCAATGACTGTTCTTTCTGAGTGCGTACTTGAAATCAGAAGGTGACCATGCCTTTGCCATGCCTGTGCCCAGGATGCTGGATGCATTTGAGATTCTCCCCAATTGTCAATTTCTTAAAATATCATCAGAAAACCTACTTATACCCTCTTTTTTATCTTAATTGAATTCCTTTTTATTTAATAATTTTGTTACTTTATTATTTCGATATACAGTACTTTGGCATGAAATATTGTTTTTAAATGTGCTATATCAATAAAAATGAAAAATCTTTTCCCAGAATAGGTGGCACAGGTATGGATATAGGCTTGTCTGTAAGGGTAACATCTTCACTACATAAAACTACTACTATTTCAATATCAAATCTATAATTTCTACCATATACAGAAGGTAAAACCAGTTGATAATGATTTTTTTAACATGGCAACCTGCATGGATAAAAATGTCATGCTTCCTGCCAGCTAATAAAATCCGCTTATGCAGTGTCCCAAGCTTCTCTAAATATCGTTCAGGGAAAAAAAAAAACTTCATAAATGTTGCATCACACATACCCATAGCATGTTTCACCTAATATCCATACTTTGCATCATTTACTTTAATAACAGATACATATCTGCTGGGAGTGACTGTACAGGCATAAGCTGGTATACTCTGCTGTCCTGAGCTCCCCTAGTCTCATGCCAGTGCTGTGCGCTGCAGGCCGTCCAGCTTAGGCAGGGCTGTGCCGCGGCACAGCGGGCATGCATGCATTTGTGCAGGTTCATATCGGCACTGAAGCAGCCATCACACCTGTGTTAGACACTAGCTGCATGCCGCTGCCTTATTCCTCAAAGTGCCAGCAGTGTGTCCCGCTACAGCAGTGTGAAAGGAGCACAGAGCCAAGGGCCTCGCAGGCTCTGGGGAACCTCAGCGTTCCTGAGAGATCCGGCGGGCCCTCTGCACCATGCCATTACCCAATAGGGCATCTGTTCTTTCGGTACAGTACAAGTCATAGCATAGCAGAGTCTGAATCAGTGCTCTGTTGTGGAGGTGGGCTATGGACTAAATAAGCATGTTCATATGTTCATGGCATAGATAGATTAATTATTTTAATGGAGTGTGTTGCATAATCATACTGGCAATGGTTGCTGACATTTATGCATTGCTAAAGATGCAGATTCACGCAGAGAAGATGTTATTATGCTGTGCGCACGGCAGTGTCTTTTCAGCACCTGGTTCCGTTAGCTGTACATACAGGAACTAACTGTAACACAAACGAGAAGGAGTGCTTACTTAAGGATTGTTGTTTGCTTACATAATTATGTGATTATTTGATTTACTTAAACACAAAATTAATAATAGTCAACAGAAATTCCAAATTCCTGATTACACCTTTGAAAGGAAACTTAAAGAGCTCAACGTTAATGTAACTTTGTCTTACATAATGAAACATCCTCACTTTCAGATGCTTTTGTATAATATCCAACAATTCCTGTATTGTACTGTATGTGCTCTGCCACCCCCACCCCCCCAGGCACCCCCCCCCCAGTCCAAAAACATGCTAAGGTGGGGTTACTGAATCATCCATAGGTGTGAGTACTGTATGTGCTCTTAACTTCTGTGATAGGCTCTGAACTTGCAGATCCTGCAAGGGATGGAAGGATGGATGGATGGATGGAAGGATGGATGGATGGATGGATGGAAGGATGGATGGATGGATGGATGAATGGATGGAAGGATGGATGGATGGATGAATGGATGGAAGGATGGATGGATGAATGGATGGATGGATGGATGGATGGATGGATGGAAAAATGTCTTGTCTTATCTTCTGCTACCAGATACTTTGCAATTTAAGAAATACAATAGTGGGGTAGGAATCCCAGGTAGCCAACAAATGGCAGAAATCGGGGGAAAACTCCAGCCATAAAGATGGAAGCAGTATCAGGTCATAGCAGGTCTGGTTAAGAAGAATATCTTACGTGGGAATGGGGAACAGTAACCTTACATGTTCATCTGGGACCTGGCTGTCATTTTCACTCTTGGCCAAGAAGTAGTCAGTGAAGCCCTGGCTACAAAATGTGTACCAGCTCCATCTGACAACGTACTGCGGAGATCTGTGTAGATAGGCTTGGAGACTGTGTATGTCATTCCAGGTGACTGATGCCTCCGTGTGACGAACACGGTAGGCGTTTTGTTCAGCGCCTGGCATAAGTTAAACAGTGGGTTTAATAAAGAGGTGCGATAGGGTGGTATTATTTATTTATTTTTTATTTTTTTCTCACTGATTTCACTTATAATGCTGCATGTTTAACTTGCCAATGCAAATCAAAAGTTATGCTTAATTGCTAAGTAAAATTAAACAGTAGGATAACTCTTTAGTATAATAGGCCTACATCAAATTACAATTAACTTTCTGGTAAGGCATATGTAACACAAAGGCATTTAAATTATGCTTTAGAAAACATTATAAAGTGGACAGTTTGCCAAGATTAGAAATGTAATTATAGTGGGTTACATGATTATCTGACATTTCCAGGGTTGGTAAAGATTCATGATGTTTTATTTATCCTATTATTGTGGGATTAGAACCCAGAGTGCCTCCCACAGCCTAAAGGCATGCAGTTTAGGTAGTCTGGTACCTTTGTGGGATTGGAACCCAGTGTGCCTCCCACAGCCTAAAGGCCTGCAGTTTAGGTAGTCTGGTACCTTTGTGGGATTGGAACCCAGTGTGCCTCCCACAGCCCAAAGGCATGCAGTTTAGGTAGTCTGGTACCTTTCCATTGTGTGAGTTCCCTGCCTTATGGCCTGTATTTCCTGTGTTCACTGAAGGCCTGTTAATTACTTAGCCATTTACCCCAATTCCGGAAAAAGAGGGAATGCTTGATTCCACGTATAGAGCAGATCTGGGGTGTAATAATCTACACAATTAAACGGATGAGTGAGATTCACAGCCCCAGGCACCCAGTGCACCCAGTTCCCACTGGCAGAACAGAACGATGGAGACACACACAGTGTGCCGTGCAAACAGAGCAGGAATCATCCTCTGACACACACATGATGGCTGCACAGCCTTGGGTTCTTGTCCTGCTGCCCAAACTCTCAGAAAACCACCACAATATGATTATGTCGTCACATTCAACCACTACTCTGGAAAATGAGTGTTCTATCTTGGACAACGTACTTTAAATGATACTTAGATTTAATATACTTAACACTAGCATACTGATTTGAAAAATTAAAAGTAATACTATAAGCCATCGTTTTAGGTAAGCCATCTAATATAACAGAGGAATGCATGAAATGTACTTTTGTTGTCCAACCCCATGCTACAGGTTACATCCCACTCACATACAAAAAAGACATACACCCTCTTCGCATCCATCCAGTGACATCCGGAGCAAATATATTTTTGCCACCAACATCTCACACAGAGGCACTCCAAAATGTCAGCCTTCCACCAGTGTGAGTGCAAAGGCAATGCTCTTAAAGCACAGAATTTCCTAGATCTTTTTCCGGAGACCTACTGGGCTGGCTGCTGTTCACACCAGGAACTTTATGACTGTTTCTGGGCAATTTGTTTTGCGGCACCTTAAATACAACATATAATCCCAATCACAGACTGTACGAACCAGAGCCTGCATGATTTTTACATTCTACTGTGTGAAATGTCAATATTGATTTTTTTTCTCAGTTTTTGACATAACAAAAAATTAAATAAAAACTTTATGTCGAAATGTGTTTATTTTCTCATTCCTACATTCGTATATCTACTGTGTAAAAAAAGCAGGCTTGTCATTTTCAGTGTAATAACCTTTTTAAATAAAAAGACAACAGGAACAAAAATGCAATAGCAATTTATATATCAAACCAATCCAAATGACCTCTCCAAATTGATACATTTTCAGAGACATTATTCCGAGTATAAATGAGTATAAATATATATGTCTTAGAACATACACAGTTTATATGTATATGTACATATTCAACCTTTTTCGTAAGCCATCTGAATAATATAAATGCATGTGAAACTGATACTGTGAAAATCTTTCAAATACAGGTATTTAACTGATTGTGTCATGCCAGAAGATTTCCATAGTGGAATCCACAGTCTCTACAGAAACACAAAAGATATTCACTGTAGAAAATCAAGGTAAATATCTTTGTGAAATATGAATGCCCCTGCTAATGAAATAATGGGTGTTATTGTATATATTAAGCCACCATTCAATATAATCTCATACTGTACCTCCAGCACAGAAGAAAGATATGTTCTTTAAAAGGAATGTCAAATTCAGATTCAAATTAATCATCACTAAGACTAGCAGGTCTGTAGACAATAAGTCTTTAGTCCTCACTCAGAAAAAATCTGAAAGTGCCCATCCCTCTCTGGATGGAAATCACTGAATTCTACATTTCAAAATAAACTCAAGTGGTCATTTATATGTATATATTCAAGTGTTGATGCACTGACTGTAACATAAATAATAGATAGATAGATTCAACCAAACAAAAACTCATTAACATACAATTTACACCTATTAAACATAACATTGAAGGTAGTATACGTGCCTCAACTCAATGCTCCTTTGTGTTACCCTGTAATCTGCAGCAGACTGGTGGGCGATTCCGTCTGAGTTACTAGAACAGACACCAGCTGGTTGTTAGCTGTAGGGCAGAACAGGGGGCTGTCAGGTCCCTGCAGAATTCCATAAATGCACTGAAAAATTCCACTCCACTGCAGTTCCCTCAAATACTGCGGGCTTTGCTCCTCCGCTTGAGTGCTCAGGGTAATGCCAGGACTTGCGGGATATTCTCAGAAAACCTGGCCTTGAATTAAAATCTGCTCTAACATTATGTTTTAAACAAAAATCAACATAAATGAAAGGTCCCCCGACACACTTGGGAAGAATTCTGTTTCTGTCAGAATTAACTATAAACAGCTAAGAAGGGTTCCCTCCCTAATGACACCGATCCTACTGTAGGGTACTTCTTTGTACATATTAATGTGCTGCAGAAGGGAAAAGGGAGAGTCAAAATGCACCATCAGTTCCTCTGAAACATGCACACAGCTAAAGGCGTTTGTGTACCTGGTCAAACGCCGAGTCTGAGTCACAGATCCAAAGCTACTAAGACATGCGGCAAAGAAAAACATATTGATCCTGAATATGAAAGTGCATATTTGAACTATGTCAATAAGAGACATGGCTTTATGAATTACTTTTTCTCCACTAACTCACAGAAGAATGTTAACCCTTTTCCCGTGATAATTTCCCCATGTGAAATTTGCCTACCGTTTAATGATGCTCTGGGGTCAGATTGACCCCAAACATGGGATAGGGGTTAAAGAGGACAATTTTTGACCCAGTAGATGAAATTCTCTACCACTCCACTTATCTCTCCCAAATGCAACTAGCTGTAAGATTATCAGCTCAATCGGGGTCGGTTGCATTATCACTGAGGCATCTGTAGATGGTAATGACCATGACAATGGCAGAACTCACCCAAATCCAACTCCGCCACGTTTGGCTAGTTCACATTAAAAGCCCATGTGCTGAAATAAAGTACAGTCATACCGTGTCATCAATTCTGCATGCATTTTATATTAAAAATATGCAGTGGCGTGAGAGCTGCATTTGTAATGCTCAATGTCAGGAGAATTCTTTATGCAGGGTAATGTACCATGAGGTAGATTAAGTTAATGGGAGGTGATGTTTTTATACGAATAATTCCTTGGCTGATAATCGTGCAGAAGAAAAGTGGCACTTTTCAAGTTGTCCACCACTGACAATGTGCAAATTAAACCATCCTATTATCGGCTTTAATGCAGTGGCTGTTGGTACAAATGCTGTGAAACGTAATGCATTTATAGAGCCGATCTTCTTTGAATGCCACATTTAAATCACACTGGAATAGAATGAAATTTAAGATTTCAGAACAAATAGGACAAAATTTAACAAAATGAAAGAAGCTTTGTCTAGTGAGCACTGACCGTGAGCAGGGGACACTGAGCATTGAAGATCAGTAGGTGATCAGGTAATCTGATCATAAAATCTCCTGAGATAGACCATTAAGATATTGCTATCCATCACTGTCTGAAACTAGTGCCTACGTACAGGAGTGGACCAAGGACCTCGCTCCCCCGTACCCCCCCGCCCCGCCCCATGTGATTTCCCCTAAAATGTATGTATTGACAGGACCCTTTACAGTGCTGGAACTGCTGGGTCTCCCAGGCTGTCCATGCCCCATAGCGCACCTCTGCCTACGTGACACAAAACAGCAGTCATGTCCTCCCCTCCCACAGCAGGTCGTTCCGGAGGATGTATGGGCTGGGATTCTGCAGCTCCGAACTAGGACATCGCCCTGGTGCCGTCCTAACCGGGCTGGCCCACACGTGACAGCCACAGTGTGCAGCATCAGCACAACAGCGCGCGTTGGACGGCGGGGAGCAGATGTACACTGACGACCCCTTTCCTGCGAGCGATCAGTTCAGGCTTAAATATTCCCTGGGTGGAACGCATCACCTGTCACAGACAAAACAGCTTTGGAAATCCCCTTTGAGGAAATAACAGGCCACTTTTTTCCCTAAATTTATAAAAGTCATGTGACTGGCAGAGTTTTAAACAATTTATACGCTTCAAAAATAAGCACATAAATCATAAGTAATAAAACCACACAGAGATATTGGTTTCAGTGTGAGGCTGTTAGGTTCAGCGACTTGTGATTTGTGTGTTCTGCTCAGTCACAGCTCTTTCTGGATCAATATCAGATTTTAAGGAACAAAATGCAGTCTGCTGACAGTACTGAATTAATGCCACCTGACAGCTTGGATGTATGTTCTGATGGGTAGAGATGGCTCATTTATCATTGGGCCATCTTGGACATGAAGCGCTCACCACTTTGAGCTCCCTACGTGCTGAACAAGCTGAGATGGTTGCACAGCTGTTAAAAAGACATCCAAATTACATCAAGACAACTTTTGGAACGAGATTTAAATGCTATTAAAAAGCATGGCCCATAACTTTTTTATGAAATGTTTGCTGGTGTCATCAATGGGATTAGATTTCACAATCTAAATACATGCTTCATATATTATATGATTCATTACATTTATGGCCATCATTTTTATCAGGTTGGACAATTGGAGCTCTCAAGGGCAACACAGTGCAGTAGTTTTCATTCTGTCTCAACTCTTCTTTGATTAGAGCCATTATTTGGAATAATAAGCCAGCTCCCTGTCTGTTTCAAATGTAAATCAGTGGCTAATTGAAGGCTAACTCTGAAAGCTACAGGGCTGTGACCCGAGAAGACCTTCCCTGATTTTAATTATTCAGTCCTAATAATCCCCTTTGAATATTATCTCAAAATATTACGCAGCTATGTGTAGCACACTGCGTCGACTGTGCAACAGGAAAATCTAATTGACAGGTACAACATAGACGTAAGATAAGTTATCATGTGTGGGGCACGGGTACTTTAACCCTTTTCCCATGATAATTTCCCCATGTGAAATTTTCTTACCGTTTAATGATGGGGTCAGATTGACCCCAAACACGGGATAGGGGTTAATGGTTAGGGAAGCACACTGATTGAAATGCTGCTGGTACAATTCCCTGACCAGCAAGGTACCGTCCCCGGCCACCGAATTAGCTGCCCACTGCTGTGTCACATACAGGTTAAATGCAGAGGACACCTTTAGTTGTTGTGCTGTGGCATGTCAGCAACAATTATGACAATTAATCACTTCACTTAAACGATACAAGCTGTTGTGTTTCAACATTATGAGTCCGGTCATGTTTTTGGACATTTTGTGCACGGGTCAAAAATTCAAATAACATTTCTTATTTACACACTCAAACTGCAATCCATCCATCATCCATCCATCCACTCATCCAGTTATCCAGGACTGGGCTGTAGTTAGTCAGTAGCCTATCCAAGAAAGTACAGGGCAATGGGCTGGAGACACTCTGGACAGGATGCCAATCCATACACTCGCACATGCAATCACACACTATGGGCAATTTAGAGACACCATTTCTCCTAACGAAATGTTTTTGAACTACAGGAGTGTCCAAAGGAAACCCACATGGACAGGGAGAATGAGTAAAATTAAGTTATTCGTATTTATTCCTATATTCGCCACACATACCTAAAGGACAGCGTGTCCACACTGTGTCCATCGGCCCAGCCACCTGTGATGGGCCCAGAGAAGCTTGCATCAATCTCTCGTTATTCCAGTCCGGACCGGCCTCTTAGGTCCAGGCAGCTAGACAGGTCTGTGCGTATCAGAGATGTGAAAAATCAAGCTTTCCATTCAGGAGCCCTGAAGGAGGTACTCTCGGCACTCCATGTAGCTTACACAGGTCCGATCTGCTGGCCTTCAGGCTTGTCGAGCCCTGACAGGTCTGTCTGGAGAATTGTAAAACACTCTGGCAGTTTTTAGACATGCAAGAGCTTCACCATCAGTCATAATCCTACGATAAGACAAACAGTGCACGTACCAGAAGTTTGAAATTGAATAGAAAAGACGTATGCGTAGTTTTTTTTTTTGTTCTTTTTACAGTAAAAACAATATTTTTACAAATTCAGTATCGGGCTTCTGCAAGACATTGAACCCAAACTGTGCTTCCATTGTTCTGCTACCCAGCACTGGAACATCAGCATGTAAAATCAGAATATATTATATTGCTATACTGTAATAATAAATAATAAATACCCACTAGTAATTTGAGGGCTAGACTCATGTCCAAATTTAAGCATATTGTTAGTGATGGATCAGAAAGTGAGCCGTAAAACCACAGACACTGGAAATGCTGATGATAGACGTTTACTGACATTTGTCATCATATCTTTATTTTTTAAATGTATTTATAAATCTGGAGACAATAATTAGTCAAATCACAGCTGTTTTATTCCCACTGAAATGTATTTGTATTTATATTTGCTAATATGTTTGCATAGGAAACTCTTTTAATTGAGTAGACATCACAAAGGATTTTCCCCAGCGTTTGTTCTACAGTATAATAGTCATTTGTTAATGTGAATTTCGGTAAAAACAAGCGGAAGCATTATACTTGACGGCACAAATAGTAATAACTCAGTTACTACTAAAGTACATGAACACATCATGAATAAATGTAGTCGCTACTTGAGATAAAAGATGCATCCTGATTCATTAATGATGAATTAACACGAGATCACTATGTAACTAAGACTGTTTGTGGTTAATTAATACATCAGTAATGGCATAATACTGTATTACTTGTGTCCCATCAAGTAAAGTGTCACCGAAAAAGTTACCGACAAAATGCCAAGCTTTTGATGCGTCAGCAAGGATAGACTAAGGTTGTGTTAAGAAAGAGAAACATAAATTTATGTTTAAGGGGAGTGGGAGACGTGGGGTGCACACTAATCTCACACCGGCAAGGCCGGGCCAGTGACAGGATATTCCTGCACACACTCTGCCGCCATTTCTCTGTCTGTCAGGCTGACTGACCCCCAGTCATCAGTCACTGAGGTTCACTCACCCCCTGCGCCACACTGGGCTCACTCGCTATTTCCCGAGTAATTCCAGTCCCTCTGTCTCTGTGTAATTCACCAGGCGGGGACGATTTCATGCTGCTGCAACTGGTTACCCGTCTTGTATTTAATTTTTATTTAGTCACAGTATTAAATGTTTCTTTGGGACACATCACAAAATGGTACAAAATGATCATTTGCAGATTGAAATGGATTAAATTTAATTAATAGGTTAATCAAATATTCCTGCAAGAAACTGAATGAATAACATTTTTAAGAAATACCTGTACACACTTTCCAACACAACAAAAAATTGCTCTAAATCACTCACAGGAGGCTGAGTTAATTTCTATTTTCACTTTTCAGCTACAGCTTTACCAGTCATTAGTTTTTCATGAAAAATCATCTCAGGAGTATAGCTGTACCTCTCCTTGTCCAAATTGGCTTTCTGTCTCTCTAAAAGTTTTTTTTTTTCATTAAGAATAGTGTTCTGATGGGAAAGGATTAAGTAACAAAATCTAATAAGTCTTTTTCCTTTGATAATATTTTAAACTCACCAAATATGATTCCATTAAGTGCCGCACAAGGCCTATAATCTGTGATTTGAATCATTTTATTCAGACAATGCCTTCTATTACAGTTATGAGATTATGCGACCTGTAATGAATTTCAGCAGTTTCTAAAGGGCTTCTGTTATCTCTTGTTATTACCTGAAATGCATTGTGCTTGGACAGTCCATTCCCACAGTCTAAGTGTAACTTAATTGGACAAATGGAGATAATGAGCAATCCCTCTTGGATTAATTGCCTATGAAAGTTTGAAGATAAATCAATGCCCATACATTCAAATGTAAGGGATCAGTACACAAGGAAATGGCACGCAGTGATATTTAAGGATTGGTGGTTTAGATCCAGTATTTTACGCACAAGCTTTCTGTGCTTTTCTTACAGGGTATATAACTCCTTGTATCGACCAAAAAAGATGGCTGATAAATAATAGAAAACTATTGTAATTTATTTTCTGAGATATGCAGTTATAATACTGGTCTCTATGTTATATACAGTATACAGCTCTGGAACAAATGAAGAGACCACAGCAAAACATTTAGTTTCACTAATTTCTCAATTTATGGGTATGCTTTAAAAAAAATCTAGATTTTTTTTTTGCAAATTCCAGCCTGGCTCTTCCCTGCTTTTCATTAATGAAGGGCTTTTTCCGTGCTTCATGGGACCTGTTTTGAGGAGCCTGTTAAGAGCTGTCCTAGCTGTGCCCCTAACTGTGCGCAATGAACGTTTCCCGTGTTTAAGGTCACTTGAGGTCATCCTCCAATTTATGAGGCACTGCCGGATAAGTTGACGGTCATCTCTGGCATTAGAAGGTCGCTTCCCTCCTCTACCTGGCTGGTTTCTGGTCGTCCCCAGTGTCTCCTGCTTCACCTTGTTCTTGTGTACTGCTGTCTTCGAAACTTTCAGCCTGGAAG
>JAODKL010000009.1:14740787-14761119 GCA_026780765.1 Petrocephalus schoutedeni
GGGACTTGAGTCTACCACAGGGAACACCTTTGTAGTTCTCTTGCAAGGGCAAAGCCATTTATTCCTGTACTTAATGGAGGACACACGTGTGTGCTCTGCATTTACCAGTGCCCAATCACGCGGCTTTCGGCTGGAAACAGAGCTGGTCAGGATGAGTCTGCATGGATCCAGTGGGAGCTGTGACCGTTCGCGTGACCGGCGCCGCTCCAGTGACCGCTCACGTGACTCCTCCCATGAGAGGGGTGAAAGTCAGCTGACACCATGCATCAGGAACATCACTTCACCCACCCACCAGCACAGCAGTGGTGTGTACAGCTGATTCATGAATTCTGCACTTGCCACTTCTAAATCATCCAATAGACGTCTCATTTTGTGATTACCTTTTTAAACCCTTTACTTGGAATTATAGCAAATGTTTTCAACATTCAGATTGTCAATGCAAATCACCTTATATGCATAGACCTTACAGATAAGCCCAAAATCAAGGTGTACATGTTAACTTATTATGATTACTCTCTAATTCCTCCTGTAAAATGTATCCTTTTGATTACACTGTATTAGTAGCAGCCAATATTTCCCTTATGTCATGCTCTCCTAACCATTATTTTCCTCAAATTAAAAATTTTTTAAAGGAACCAAGTTTTCATATATAGAATATTCTGCTTTCGTTACTGACATGTTTGAAATTTACAGCCCACAATTCTATTTGCATCAGTTTGTTTCGTTTTGGCTCTGAGTGTGCCTTTTCTTTTCCTGCCACCAGACCGGGAACGAGAAACCAGTTCCTCATCACGGCCTAG
Source organism: Petrocephalus schoutedeni (assembly GCA_026780765.1). Taxonomy (NCBI): domain Eukaryota; kingdom Metazoa; phylum Chordata; class Actinopteri; order Osteoglossiformes; family Mormyridae; genus Petrocephalus; species Petrocephalus schoutedeni. Next base: position 14,741,588 of record JAODKL010000009.1, read on the forward strand.
CAGCCCCAGGCCCCCCAAGGCCTCTCCCAACGGCTCCAGCAGCAGTAGCGGGGTAATCAGCAGCCGGAACAGCAGCCTGTCAAGCAGCGAGGGCACCTGCAAGGCCCTGGGCACGGGCCTAAACGTGGCCGGAAGCGAGACCGTGTTTGTCTATGAGAACTCCAAGGATGGAGCTCGTAGCCTGAGAACCTCAGAGAGGGTCACCCTCATTGTGGACAATACACGCTTTGTGGTGGACCCCTCCATCTTCACTGCACAGCCCAACACTATGCTGGGGAGGTAAGTATGACCCTTAAACACTATAGGGTTTCTCCATAGTCTCTGAAGTGTGTAGATCTTTAGAGTGGTGAATACCTTTCAGGTCCTTTAGCATGCTGTGACCTAGATGCTAAGGAGCAGCTGGTGTCTTGCAGAATGTTTGGATCTGGGCGGGAGCACAATTTCACTCGGCCCAATGAGAAGGGAGAGTTCGAGGTTGCGGAAGGAATCAGTTCAACTGTGTTTAGAGCCATATTGGTAAGAGTGATTTTTCATGTTTCGCCATTTGATTTTTCACATTGCTCTCATCACTTTTTTTGATTACCATCACACCATTTTTCCTTGATGGAACATCAGTTTTCCCTTGAGAGCTTTTTCATGCAACTCTCTCTTTTTATGTAGTAATGGAGTAGGGGGTGAAAAGTAGTGCCTGGATCACTTTCAGATCATAAAATCACTTGGAGTGGGGGGAGAAGTAGAAATTTATAAGGACAAGCAATCCTAGCCAAGTGTTCAGCAGTTTGTAAGATAATATACTAATTGGACTGGGCTTATACTTGCATACTTCAAATTTAATTGATATTACGTCTTACGATGTCTGGGGTCAGGGGTACTGGTTTATCTTGTAGGTGAATTTCCCTGAGATGGGAGCCTGTCACCCACTATATAATGATTTTGGCTTTTTGAGTAGGGTGATCTGTATGTGTTGGGTCTGTACACCAGCCTGGAATGATGCCTTGTGTAAGAATGGGGAAATTGATGCATATTACATTATTACATAATACTGACTTACTGGGATCATGTAGTAATGCTGATCATCCTGTCTTAGCTACCATAATAAATCCCGCTGTGACAGAATGGTCACTATAATCAGACAGCAGGTAAAAATAAGTGGTGATGGTGGGGGGGATTGTGTGACTTTTGACGGAAAGTTCCGCCTATAAATTACTCAAGAGCAGGTTTCAGGATTTACAGCTTATAACGGTTGGAATGTCAACTGAACTAAAAGTTAAGCTTTTGTAATTGCTGCCTTCATAATGAATGTGTTTTGTGTTCTCTGCATATCCATACTGGTAGGATTACTACAAATCTGGGATAATCCGCTGCCCTGATGGAATCTCTATTCCGGAGTTACGGGAGGCGTGTGACTATCTGTGTATCTCCTTTGACTACAACACCATCAAATGCAGGGATCTCAGTGAGTGCGCTCTCTACCGCGTTCTGCTCCTTCCCTGCTTTTGTCCAGTCCCACGGCGACTTTCACTGTCATGTTTCCAAATATAGATTCTCAGTACTAGGAATAAAAATATTCTAGGCATTTGCTTGTTGACATCTTTTTTTTTTTAGATTGTCATGTCTGTCAAGAAGATTGCAGCATGATTTCAGGAAGTGTGTGGTCCAATTTTAATGTAAAAGACCATCTTCACCTTCCTTATTTATAACTTAGATTAATATGGTTCTCACAAGTTGTATTTTTACAAGCTTGAATATTTTAAGCAATTTACTTATCAGGCTAATTAATGAATGTATTACTTTCTCGTTAAAGACATCAGTGTTGAAGCATGGCCTAAATGCCCCCCCCACCCTGTGTACAGGTGCCCTGATGCACGAGCTTTCAAATGACGGTGCACGGAGGCAGTTTGAGTTTTACCTGGAAGAGATGATCCTGCCCCTGATGGTGGCGAGCGCACAGAGTGGCGAGCGCGAGTGCCACATCGTGGTGCTGACGGACGACGACGTGGTGGACTGGGACGAGGAGTACCCGCCGCAGATGGGGGAGGAGTACTCGCAGAGTGAGTGGACAGCCACCTGCCCGCAGCTTGGCCATTACCTTACTTCCCAGATCCCTGTTGACATGCTGCACATCAGCTGTAAACAATCAGTGTTTGTTGTCTTCACAGTATCACAGTTGGCAGTTTCCTGCATTGATTCTCAATTCTGCAATTCAAATACTGCTACATGCATTTATAATCCGACACCTGGCTACATTTGTCAGCCAAATTCTCATAGAATCTAGTTAGCGTGTCTGCACAATTGTGCATTTAATGTGCTGACATTGACAGCCCTAATGTGTCACACCCACAATTACCTGTCACACTACAGAAAACACTTTCCAGAAGTTTAGGCTTAACATCTTTCTCCTTGCATTGCAGTCATATACAGCACAAAGCTGTACCGTTTCTTCAAGTACATCGAAAATCGAGATGTTGCCAAATCAGTTTTAAAGGAACGAGGACTGAAGAAAATTAGATTAGGCATTGAAGGTAAGATAAATACAGTTTATTCCCCATTGCTTTTGGCAATTGCGTTTGCCAGTATATCGCTTCCGTGATAATTTGCAGCTTATCGATTTCCTCTCAGTAGAGTTCCAAAAAATCTGTCGAAAGAAAGGTTTAGAATATATAAAGCCTTTTAAGATAAATATTTGATAAGGTGGCATTGTTAAATTCTATGCCAAATCTCTCTAGATTGTCTGGGATCACTTTTCATGTATTGAGTACATGGCCTTAGTGGGATGCCTGCACCTCAGTGCATCAATGTCCCAGAGGAAGTTCTTACTAAGCAGGTAGCTGCCTTCAGCTAATGTATCTGGCTGGCATTTTGGGAAGCTCACCATAATGTATTAGACGTGTAATGGAATGAATGAGTTCCCGCGCTCACTCACCCCCTCAGGCTACCCCACCTACAAGGAGAAGGTGAAGAAGCGTCCCGGCGGCCGGCCGGAGGTCATCTACAACTACGTGCAGCGGCCGTTCATCCGCATGTCCTGGGAGAAGGAGGAGGGCAAGAGCCGCCACGTGGACTTCCAGTGCGTGAAGAGCAAGTCCATCACCAACCTGGCGGCGGCGGCCGCCGACATCCCTCAGGACCAGCTGGTGGTCCTGCACCCCGGGCCCCAGGTGGACGAGCTGGATGTCCTGCCCAACCACCCCCCATCTGGCAACCACTACAGCAACGACCCAGACCCTGACGTCTCCTCGCCTGCTGTGTGAGTGGCAGCTGGTCCTACCTCCCCTCCACTCCCCAGCATGCTGCACCAAGGAGCGAGAGTGCCACCAACAAACGAAATGCCTTCGCACCTCCTTCAGAGCCTTAGAGCCGACAGGACCTGCTCACCTGTATCACCCAAAGAGGGACACAGGATTCGGGCAAGGGACAGTCTTTATTTTCCCTTTTTTATTTTTTAACTTGACCAAAGGAGATTTATTTTTATCAGGTATTTCAAATACATTTAGCAAACCCACTTCTTTTGAACTTGGGCTTAAGATGACGTTTTTTTTTTTTTTTTTTTTTGATTGTTCCTCATTTGGTGAGTACAGGCTGTTGCACTGTGGTGCTAATGAGTGTTTGTTTTCCTTTCACTTAATGTACGTTTCTTCCTCCCTCTGCTTCTTCAAGGCAGTTGGAAACTCAACCAAGGGATTGTGGGTCACCTCTGGATCTATCCTGTGGTACCAGCCCTTGGGTAAACTCCCATTAAACATTAGGACTAGTTCTCATTTCACGTTTTGGTTTTCTCTTGCAACATATAGCCGGAGTTGGATTTCGCCTGCCTGGCTTGCTAATTTGATGCTGTGTTCCTCACTACACAGGGTATATTCAGCTGGACATACATAACTAGTTCCTGTGGTTCAGGATCGTTTTTGTTCAAAACTTGAAAAGCATTGGTCTAATAAAGACTCTGAATCGATGTTCTTGTCTAGGCCCTAAGTTTTGGACTGTGATATGACTCCGGCTCAGATTTGATATCCTGGACTTAGGGTTTAGATAAGTTGAGGAAATTCCCTTGGCCTTACAGGGTGGCTATGCCTTCTAGTAGCTGAACTTACTCATTGTGTAATTTGCCAGATTTACCGAAAATGGCTAAACAGCAGCCTCAGTGCAGTATTTATTTCTCCCCCCCCCCCTCCTTTACATTTACAAAATTAGGTTCTCATCCCCAGATTTACTTTTTCCCTTAACACTTGTAAAGTTTGTATTCCCAAAATTAGCAACCACTGCACAGTAAGCAAACTTTATTTTAAAAAATATTTACCCGTCATCACTGTACACTTAATATTTAAGTAATTCTCACATGGTACAGAATAAAAACAAATAATGGTAAGTATTCAACAAGGAAACTTTAAAAAACATTAACACTGAAATATAAAACGCATTCCAAAAATCAGGGGCTACAGCCAGTCTGGGACCTTGCTGTCCATGAGTAATGCAGGCAGCTGTAGCTGGCCTCCCACTGCACAGTGCAGGACTCGCCAAGGTGACTCCTTTCAGAACGTTTCCCTGGGCTCGTTTACCTCTTTCTTCGCTGTAGTATGGTCAGGCTAAGGCCTGCTAATGTGCTACCGCTACAGAGACGAAAGAGTGCCCTGCACATGCTTACCGTTTCCCTTCTTGCCTCTTTCATGTTGCATCAGAGGTAGCCCCCAGGGGACTCTCATAAGGGCCAGGGAAGGTCACTGAAGTCAACCGGGCCCCCCAAGCCTGCATCAGCTTCCAGCAAACTCATGATGACTGCCATGGCCGCTTCGTCATTGTTTGGGCTGGAGCCCGGCTCATCCATGATGTTGATGGGGATATTGGAGTTATCACCTGTGGCACAGAGCACGAGGACCAGACTCACTGTTACACAGTATTGTCTTTGATGAGTCGGCATCACCTGTAACTGCTACAGGATGGTAAATTTGTCATCATAGGACAGATTTGCATAGGGATACGGCACAGCTTACGGCAGGCATTATGGAATGTACTCACTCATGGTGTTGCTGGGGTACGGGAAGCCTATTGAGTCTGGTCCTTGTAGCACCCCTGCTGCAGGAATGTCAGGTATTTCGCCATTCTGGATCTGTCAGACCAAGTTAAGCATATCAGAGCCTATAACCACAGGATCTGTTTATTTTGTACACTGCAGTTAGTGGACAGCCTCGACTCAGACCATGCCCATGTGGGCGCCTTGGTTCTCTCTAGGTGCTCCGGTTTACTCCTACAGTCCAAAGACTTTTAGGGGATCGATAACTGAATTACCTTTATACACACACACACACACACACACTGCTAGTCTAGTACAGATTCCAGGCTCAGTGAAACCCTGCTCTCAATAGGCAGTTATGGGAAAAAAGTTTGTTTGCAAAGATCAGCAAAATTTGTGTGAGGGGCCTGAAGTTTGCACCAATCAATTTCAAAAGGTTTCCCCAAGAGCTTCATTCTGAATGGGAAATGGCAGCATCACTCACCTTTTTCCCGCCAGGAGAGGAGCAGTCTGGAGGTGGAGTGGGGGTGATGTTAAGAGGACTAGATCCACAGCTAGAGGGCGATGATCCGCGAATCCTATGGGTTAGCAGCAGGAAAGTCAGCATGACATTTCAATGAGAAAATTGTGGTCAAAATTTGAAAAAATTAAGACATGTTAAAACAAAAAATGAAAATGCAGTGACTTAACAACATTGATCAGTTTAGCATAATGGGGAATCCACACAAAATACTGCTGGAATTCAGCTTCTACTACTAAATTATTTCAGTAATTATCAATTATCAATTTCAGTAATTAATTCTTATAATTATCACTTACATTAAGAAATGTTTACTTACTGATATTACATTTTTAATTTTTTACATAAATTTTTGATTTTCATAAAATTTGAACATACGATCTAAAGGTCTTCTCTGCTCACTCGCTAAGAATCTCTGGCATCCAAAATAAATTGTACGGTCACCTCATGAATTAAATTACTATCCTTTTTGAGCAATTTAAGATGTCCTCACTGTGTAGAACTGTTTAGTATTAATATACTTACCTCTGGATCTCCATCACCTCTTCCGCAATCATGCGTCCAATCTTCCCTGCCCCTGGCCGGGTGCCACCAGCAATGCCAGGTACTGTCTGAAGCGCCCGCTTCCCTGTGCCTGCTGCCAAAGGCAAAACGCACGACTCATTGTGGCAGCTGGCAAAAATGCTGAGAGATCCAACATCTTATCTGAAACAATACCAACAATCCAGGCTTTTTAACAGCCAGCAGCCATAGCACATGCAGTTCAGCCCAGGAAAGCCCCCTAAAGCTAAGCAGGTTTGGGGCTGGCCAGGACTTAGATGGGAGACCGACTTGGTAAGCAGAGCTGCTGCTGGAAGAGGTGCTGGTGTGGCCTATAGGTTAGCCCCCATCCTGTGGTCTGCGTGAAGCCAATGCCCCAGTACAGTGATGAGTCCTGACTCTCTGAGGTCATAACCGATCCCTGGACATCCTCTAAAAGAGTAGGGGGTGGTACCCCAATGTCCTGGCTAGAATTGCCCAATGTGGCCCTCTCAAATCTGGCTTCCTAATCATCGTCTGGTGAAGTCTCTCCTGCCCCTTCACCACCTTAGCTACTGTGTGGTGAGCGTACTGGTGCAGAATGGCTGCCGGGGCATCAGCCAGGTTGGCGCTATACGTGGTGGTTGAAGTGGCTCACCCTCACCTCGGTAAAGCACTATGGGTGACTTAAAGTTCTATATAAACCTAACATTCATTTATTCAGCCTATATCGACGTGTTGACATCACATGTCCCTACAGTCATTAGAAATGACCTTCTGTCAAAAGATTATTGCATGAAGATGCATCCAACAGGGGAGGCGAGATGAAAGCCTTACCATCTCCGGGTGTTAGTACACCATCCATACTCTGGGGGGAGGAAACAAGCTGAGAGCAGTCTGGGAAGTCACCTGCGCCTCTGCAGAAGCAGAATGATTTTCACTCCAGTTAATCCTCATTACACTATACCATCTAATGTACAACATCTACCATATAACATCTGGCATAAAAGCTAATAAGTTGTTTAAACACATTGATGGAAAATAAGAATGAGAAGTTTGACCAGAGATAGCTGCTAACTGGCATCTAGGAACAGCAGTGGGAATCTGAGAAGCTTACGAGACAATAGTGTTTGTAGAAACAATGTATTCCACTTCTTTGGTCCAGGGGTTCAAGAAGCTGAACCAGCGGCTTCTCAGGCTGATGAATGAGCCATCTTTTATCTTGAACTTGTAGCAATTTGTCTGGATCTTCTCATGCATTTGCAGCACTGAGAAGAGGGAGAAGCACAACAATTGAACACGTCATGCTAAGCCAGACAACTATGGCCTTAATTCATTATAGCAGTGTTTCCCGGCCTGGTCCTTGGAGACCTCCAGGGCAGTGCACATTTTTGCTCCCTACAGGGACGTGCACTGTCTGGGGGTCACCAAGGACCAGGCTGTAAAACACTGCATTAAAATGCATTAGGGTTAAAGGTATCTAATGTGGGGAGATTATAACTATCTGAGGATACAATACTACAGAAAATCAGCAAAAGTCAAACAAAGCTTACTTCATGCAATGACATTAGCCAGATACCTTGTCTATGGCATTCTGCAAGGTGCCCAATATCATCTTGATAGAAATATTCATAGAATGATGTGCCTAGAAGCTCTTGGGGTAAATATCCAAGAACAGCTGTGGCCCTGGAACAGAATCAAAAGCATCAGAAGGGACACTTTTTTCCCCATTTATATTACACAAGTATGTAACAAATTTAACAAATATATATGCAGGACTAAAGGTTCATGGGCCATTTTTAAAAACCTAATTATTTTAAAGCAGTAATGGCTTCTGCAAATAATTAACGGTGTGCTATGGAATTAGCCCATGACGTATATTTCTGCTCTTGCTAAACTATTTACAATTATTTAAAAAGCAGAAGTACGGCAGGCCAGGGGGACGCATGCCACGTGCAAGAGCACGGCGCTTAGAGGGATATCTTAAGACATTTTTAATTTTCATCCCCCCCGCTTCCTAGTAAGACTCAGCACCTCTCTCGCACTAGCTGCAGGCCTACTCTGACATCCTGGGATTATCTGCAGAGGTCACAGGGGCTTTCGATTAAGCTGAGGAGTAGCATCATGGACTCGAAAGACAAAGAGGCTATATATTTATGGTTTAAGTGAATTTAGGTGAAGGGTGATAGAATTGCCCACCTCTGATCCACGAAGACAAACTTGCCGTCGATGGCGTGCCGGGAGACGTACTCGGTGGGCTTGACGCGGATGTCCGCACTTGTGGGCTGAGGGACGACGTGGGTGTGCAGGCGCCCGATGGCCACCAGGCAGCTGAGGTTGCAGGCCTCGTTATCCGGCTCTCCGTCCTCGTCCAGGCCCATCCTCGTGGGCGGCCAGCTCTTCAGGTAGCCGGTGCTGTGGATTGTGCAGAAGCTCTTGCGGTCTGCTGCAATTCCGGAAACACACGCACACACTCCCGTCCATCAGCGAGTCGTTTCCGCGTTGCGGAGCTCGACAGTACAAGAGGCACAGCCCTGCTGCCTAATAACGGAGAATCAGAGGAATGCATGAGGAACAGAATTCACTACCGACTGCTCCGTTTTGTAAAAACATAAAATCTTCTTTCCCAAACTCCGGGTGTTTTCATTAAAATAATTACTCCCATTACTCCCAAGTACTGAACTAAAATCATACCAATATGCCCATGCACTTAAGCGAAGCAGTTATACCTACAACAAAATGACCCACCCCCACCCCTCCCCCAGACTTCTCCGTTGTTTTTTGACTCACTTATCCTTGTGTGGTATGATCCTACGTCACTTAGAAATCAATAAAACAAATGTCAAAAATGCACTAAATCAAAACCACACTCTCTTACATTTCAGAATAAACATTCAAATCTGTTCTTCCTGGCCTAAGTAAACCATATGTTTCAGTAGCCTCATTCCAACACGCGTATAGAAGCCACTGGTACTGCCCAGTACAGCTCACTGTTAAAAAGTACTTCGATGGGCTGAGAAATAAGACTTTTTAACCAAATGGACCAAACCTCCCCACACTGTGACAAAAACCTGTTATTTTGATGATGCGGGGACCATTTTCTCAGTCCCTAAAAGATTTCATAAAAATCTGTCACTGCAATCAAAAAACTCAAGTGTCTTATACTTTAGTTACTTATAATTAAGGTTAGGGCTGGGTAAGGGTCAGAGTTTAAATCGGGCCGGAGCCCTCTGGAGCTCGGTTCTGCCGCAGTACAGCCATCTGAGCTCCCTCTGCTTCAGTATTTATAATAACATTACTTTTATGCATTTTCATCTCCTTCTAAAAAATACCATCATATCAGACTAATTATATAGACAACACTAAACTAAAGAATTACACAGTGAATTACACCCACCAATGTTTTTTTTCTCTATTTTTTCGTTACAAATTTACATATTTTCTCTTTACAAAAGCCAATTTGACCACTAGTAAGGGTTAGGCTAGCGGGGATTCGGATTTTTCCCCAAATAAATGATCCCCACAAAGATATGAACAAAAATGTGTGTCTCTTTCTCTATGAAAAAACCCTGAGAAAATACTGAGGCAGACTGGGGAAAAAAAAAATTCTGAGAAATGATGTCTGAGAATTGCCGCTTGGACATATGTGGTCTCTACACAGATTTATATTTAAAATACTGGTGAGCAATAGCTAAATCTTGTATGGGGAAAATAAAAAAAACATCTGCATATATTTGTATATTTGTAGAAATGTGAACTCAAAAACTCATTTATACAAAAGATCCTAACAACCATTTTTTTTTTTTTTTATGTTCGTCACAGAACTTTCAGTATTTTTAATTGGCCTACTGAATGCAGTCCCTCCTATTACGTAAGAATGAGTCACAACCAGTAAATGCTTCAGTCATATAATAAAGCCTTACAGAGCCACTAGCTAATTCAGCCCAAGCTGGCTAAGGATGACTAAGCTGTAACAGCAGGGGTCTGCAAGCCGATGGAGACACCTTTCTTTCTGGAGCAGGTGGAGGGGAACTCCTTGTCCTCCATCTTCACGGCAGGACGGCTGCACTTCATTCTGCAGAAGAAGGAGCGCCTTGCACCAGAACACAGTCTGGAAGGCCCAGGGGCGATGTCCGTCTTCACCGGGAGGCCAGCTAGGAAACGGGACGCCGGTGTGCTTACAGCAATACTATTCTGAAGCACTATATTTTTGGGTACCAGGATTAATCCAGACCTGCGATCAATAAATCGATCCATGTAATGCCCTCTCATGGATCGCTTTGTTTAATGGACGTAAAGCAAATCGTCTGTAAGGTGCATGAACATTGCTGAGAAAACAGGACTACACACACACACGCGCGCGCACACACACACACACACAGGGATTGCAACCACTTTCCCTTTGATGTTCTTAATTGCATGCAAGTGTGTGAGGCAGGAATATCCAGGTCAGCAGCTGATGGTTTATAAGTAATTCTAACCCCCTGACTGGTAAAAGAGGATGTCCTGCATTCAGCACTCTGCTGACCTTGCTGTCTAGAGAAGACATTGTATTCCAAGAGGCCAGAACACATTACTTTTGGCATCTATGAGTCTTTCCCTGGGTGCTGTGTCTGATGAGGACAGCTGCTCCTTCACCTTGGCTATATCTTTCGGGTGCAGGTAGTCAAACAGACTCTGGCCAATCAGATCATTCTGAAAAGTAGAGATGAGAAACAGTATAAACAGATATCTTGTAGTGTTGGTCTTAAGTTTTTATTCAGTTAAGTCTTTATAATGTTAGTTAGTAACCCTCACATTTCTTACTTTATTTCTTGTACATCAGAGTTCTTTTCTAACAACCAGCTCGTAGTCACTTCTGCTCCCGCTTTGATGGCTCAGTGCAATTGTGCCATTAAAGTTTTGCAGCTGTGTATGTAAACACATTTTACTAGTGTGTGTGAGAGCTTTTCAGTAGTATATGTAAAAGGTTTCACTAGTTTTTTTTATGAGCTTTTCGGTTTTTGTGTGAGTGTTTCAGTAATGTCTGTAAAAGCGTTTCGCTTGTATATGTGTGCCGTTTTCAGTATAGTATGTGAATGACTTTGGTTTCATATGCATTTATGAGAAGAAATTTTTCAGTTGTGCATGTAAGCATATTTTACTAGTGTGTATGAAAGCCTTTCAGTAGTATATGTAAAAGATTTCACTAGTTGTTGCGAGGGCTTTTCTGTTGTGAATGTAAGCGTATAATTTTCAATTTGTTTGTGTGAGTGTTTCAGCTGCGTACATAAAGGCTTTCACTCGTATGCGTGTGCAGTTTTCAGTATAGTATGTGAATGAGTTTGGCGTCATACATGTATTTGCACGGTATTTCTGAATGTCCCTGACGGCCCCTCATATCCGAGTCCCAAGCTCACTGAGAAAATAACTCCACTGACTTCCATGTGTCGGGACAGCAGGCTTACTTGGCTGTAGTTTAAGATCTTGGAGACCGATTCTGATACGAAGAGGATCTTGCCTCGATCACAGCCGACGACAAACAGAAAGCCGTCGGCGGCCTGCGGGAGGAGAGAAGACGCCGGCATTTATAAACATCAGCATTTCAGGTTTTGCTAACACACCCACGTATTGGGCAGGAGAGCACCTACCCTCAAAATTAAGTGCCTCAGTTCATCGTCCGAGAGGAACGCTGGTTTGTAGTTTGCCTCAGTGTACGGGTTTGCAGTCCCTATGGAGGGGAAACAAAGCATAAATACCCTGATCTTCATACATTTAGAGCAATGATTCCCAATCCGGCACCCGGGGATCCACATCCGGTCCACAATTTTGCTCCCTATCAGATAGTACATAATCCAATAGGAGCTGGGAGGGAGCAAAATCGTCAATGGGTCCTCACGGAGGCAAAGAATTATCATATACAGTACTGTGCAAATCTTAGGCAGTCAAAGAAAATCCTTACAGCTATTTATCTGGGTAGTAAGTATATTTGCTCAGAAAAAAAACGGAATTTAATATTAGAACATATGCAAATTATTAGTAACCAGAATTTTTTCTGCTCTCCAGAGATTAGCTTGTTGGATGGCTGCTTGTTGGATGGCTAGATGAACAAACTACTCCTTAGAGGCACCCCAGCCATTTCATGTATATGTCAATTTTCATCAGCAACATAATTAGTTAAATGACTCAATGAGGTTTTTGAGTAAAAATACATGGGAATATATAAGTATGCTGGATAGTTGCCACAGATAATGGGCAGAATTGTTGTAGATTGCTGTAAATATAACATTGACAGGGAAAATGTACTACTGCATAACTTGTACATGCCCCCATAGCCCATATGACCTTAATCGCCCATTCCTGTACCCGCTTGCCCTATGTAGGGTCACAGGAGTCCAGAGCCCATCCTGGAAACTAAAGGTGCAAGGCAGGGAAAACCCCAGGGTGGGGTGCTAGGCACTCACTCACTCTCACACACGCACGCACTCACTCACACACGCACGCACTCACTCACACACGCACGCACGCACGCACGCACGCACGCACGCACGCACGCACGCACGCACGCACTCGCACGCACACACACTCACTCTCACACACGCACGCACACACACACACAGATGGAGAATTACTGTAGATGTTTTCTAACTCCTTAGAATGTTTCTGGACTATGGTGGAAATTGGAGAACCCAGGGGAAATTCCATGATGACACGGAGAACATGCAAACTACATACATGTAACCCTGAGGAAGAGATTTAAACGTCAGTCCCAAAGAAGCTAGGCAACAATGCTAAGCACCACACCAACACCCATATAACCTTAACACATCTACAGTTATCACTCCCTTCGAGGGAGGCCCAGTGCTCCAGCTCCCCCTAACTACACCCAGTATAAGCAGTCAGAAGATGGATGAGCATCTACACTTCATCTACAGAACTCATCACTGTTGTGCAAATCTCCCTGGAAGTGAGAGGAGTCGGCCCTCACCGCGTAACGTCTTCATGTGCTGGACGGCCATGCGCAGCACGGTCAGCTTGTCCAGCTTGCGGGACATGGCGTTGCAGGTGGGCACCAGGGAAGCCAACTCATCAATGAAGCTGTTCATCTTGTCTCGACGTCTCTTCTCGATCTGACTGTGGGCTTCCCTTCAGAGGAACCGCAGAGAACAACACCTTTCAAAGGCGTGAACCAGACACTTCTGTATCTACATCCTGCTAGCAAGCAACTGAAGGACCAGATGTTTCTCAGAATATTGACAGGGCACAAAGGTGACAGCATGGACCTCCTATAGGACTCTGCTTTGATCAGCACATAAGGAGAGGAGGTCCACATACAACATTACAGTGACAACCGCTTAGTAACGGAGGCTACCTGGCATTCTTCATGCAGCCTTGCTGATCCACACACTCCCTAGGAGAAAGAAGGAGGGAAGAGAGATAACATCTGATTGAGCCACTGAATTCCTTCTTTCACATATATGCAGTATGCAATTAAGGTGTCTTCATTAAAGGGACCCTATTTTGCTTTTCCGGGTTTTCCCTTTCCATTAGCGTGTTACTCAGCTGTATGTGATGTAAACGTTCGGCAAAATCTCAAGGTCCAAAGTACACGCCAAAGGGAGCAGCTCTCACCACTATTCTCTAATCTGCTTGAAATGCCTGATATGGATTCCAGCCCTTACTTCCATGACTTGGTGAGGTCTCCTTGTAACACAATACTTATTGACTGCCTACCTGCAAGATTGGCCCGCCCTCACAAAACCTGCAGCCTTTTTCCGACAGGGGCACAACACTTTAGTTACTGGTTAGGGCAAGCAGACCAATCAAGCAAGCTGACCAATCAGAGCACACTGGGCTCATAGGGGGTGGGGCTTAAAGCTCTAAGAGCGTTTCAGACCGTTATAAACAGTGAACAGAGATGTACAGTATGACAAAAATAATGTGCTTTTGGAACAATCATGTAAATCTTTTCTAGTAGACCCCCAAAATAAAATAATGAATAGTGAAAATTAGCATGTAATAGGACCTGTTTAAGTAATGCCAATTTCTACACACATTTGGAGGACTTTACCTTACAAGCTGTTTTTCCATCTCTATGTCCATGGTATCCCTATAAAAGAGGCCAGCATACAGGTTATTTTCAAAGCATATAAAGGCTATTTAGCATTTTCTAAATCAGAGATGGAGCAATCAAGCAAGTAACTAGCAATACATCAATACGTTTAAGTATTCCAGTGATATTTCAAATAAAATTGTCCACGATGTGAACAGTATTGCTTACTCAGATTAAAGTGACTGATAACTCCAAATAAAACAGTGTGAAGTGCCAGTCTGCCATTTCACCAATCTAAGGCACTTAAACTTTTTCAGATTCACTTTAAATCGCCAAGAACCAACTGGTTCAAGAATTTTGCATATTTTTTTTTACTTACTCAAACGAAAATCCATCAATTCTGCAAAAAACAGAACAACATCTATTACACAGTCTGCAATATTAATGAGGACTTGCACATCTTCAAACACTGCAGTATGACCATCAGAGTCTCAATGACCCACTGAGAAAATTGTGTTTTCATGAACGGATGAGGGTGGAGTAGGGCCTACTGGTAGTCAGCAGAGCTGCCCTTCCTCTTGCGGGTGTAGTCCAGGCTGGCCGCATTGATGGAGCTGGTGATTAGGTCAGTGCGGCCAGGGGGCATGAACTCGTTGATGGTGGAGGAAATGTCCATCCTTTGGCCTGCCATTAGATTACCTACAGCAGAGAGATATGCATGCATCTGAATTTTTTAAGATAAACCATATATGGGTGCACTGCATGCCGAGGAGTGGCAAGGAAGTTTCGTAACCGGTGATGTCCTAAGCTGATATCAAAGATTGGAATCTGGGCTGATCCAGCCATTCTTTAATGGATCAGTATCAGCTACCACGGCTTGATCCAAAGCCTGATCCATTTAATTTCCCCCCATCTACCTAATTTACCTAATTTATGTCAATTGTGCAGATTGTAAGGTTCAATCACATGCTGCAGTAAGCCAGGGGCACATGGCTCGAAACTACAAACTATCTAGATGTCAACCATGTGGAAATCCTTTAAAATTCAAGACCCAAAGTATCCCAACAGCTATCGGCAATGTCTGCAATGCCATCCTTTTGAGAGGAGGTGGCAACAGAGCATTAACAATAGCTTTTAAATAATTATACACTTGCAGAAACATCATTAAAAAAAGTATACGGAGATGCTAGTCTTAGTCAGACAAAGAATGCACTGACTCATAAGTAGCCATACACCTAAGTATGTACATTTAAACATTTGAAAGAATAGATCATAATCGAGATCAGATCGGACCGGGACAGCAAAATAGTGGATTGGGACATCCCTACTTGCGGCTGCAAATAATCATTGTAATGCACTCCTATGGCAGAAGAAACCGAACAAAGTAAACATTTTAAATACCTTACATTAAAAATGCAATAAAACAAACTACAAATTAATCCTAAGAGGCCAAATGAGCCGATTAGATCTCCAGACACCGACCTGAATTGTATACCTAGGATTCTTAAAAGTCACTCCATTTCTCAAGCTGAGAAATACGGAAAAGGACAGGGCCATGGATACGGAAAAGGACAGGGCCATGGATACGGAAAAGGACAGGGCCATGGATACGGAAAAGGACAGGGCCATGGATACGGAAAAGGACAGGGCCATGGATAGAGGCATTTTTGAAAGGGGGAAAACATTCTGATTCAGAAGGCAGTGACAGATTCACTATATTAAAGTGATGGGATGAAAACCTATGTTTGAGCATTTTTTTTGTTTTAATTAGTGTTTCAAAGTCATACTGACAATTCCTCCTGAAAGTACTGTAACCATATTAAGCATTACTTGCACAGAATGAACCTTGTTTACATCCTTGAAAGGACAATGAGCCAAAGCAAGAACCTTAATTTGATGACAAAGAATCAAACAACAAATAATAGATGCATTACAACCACTAGTACAGCTTATACATATTCAAAAGGTCCTCTCTGCATTTTTGGTTGGGTTTGACATGAAAGAAAATGGAATATCCTTTATCTTAGACCAATTTCCCTACATACTGACTGACATTTATGAGCTAAACAACATCTCTCTTTTCACGAACTGTACAAAAACAC
Organism: Petrocephalus schoutedeni; assembly: GCA_026780765.1. Taxonomy (NCBI): domain Eukaryota; kingdom Metazoa; phylum Chordata; class Actinopteri; order Osteoglossiformes; family Mormyridae; genus Petrocephalus; species Petrocephalus schoutedeni. The sequence goes on from JAODKL010000009.1 coordinate 14,757,766, forward strand.
ATTCCTGTTATTGTCCTACATATCGTAAACATCTGCATCCCCTCCCACCCCCACACTCAACTGCATTCCAGATTTGATGCTTTACCATAAACCCATGTGAGGAATGTTCTTACCACCACACGCCAAGTGTCCCAGACTAAAGAAAGTCTCTTTTCAGTCTCTTGGTACCTTAAAGTAGAACTGCTACATTCTAAGAAGGGTCTTTTAAAACCCTTCTTGAACAGAACACCCCCATTTCATTAATCAAGCTGGGCCGGTGGGCCAGAAGCTCTCCAACATCCCGTAATCCTCCTCAGAGTAATTAGTTTCTCCATTGTCCATTGTTAATACCGTCCTTCCCACGCAGACCAGAGCCCATCATTTCCATATTAAAGTATATATATATAATATTAAATATATATTATAATATTAAAGAATTTCTCTGCAAAAAATCACCCTTTAAGCTTTTTAAATTGTGAGGTGCCATTTATTTGGGTAATGCTGATTACACGGAAGGCACAGTGGCAAAGCCAACACTGAAAATGCTAAATCAAGCTCAGTGAATTATACATGTATTGTGAATTATAAATACAATCTGTGTGCCCAGGAACAAACACACCCCAAAGATGTTCAGTTCAGATCTCATTATCAAATTAGACAACTGAAAACTTCTAAAATTCCAGGCTGACTTCATTCTCAAGGTTGTGTTATAGGTTATGTTATAAAAGATATTTGCCCAGTTTCAGACAAAATAAATATTGCACACCCTTAATATTTTACTGCTATCTATGTTGTGAATGGATTTTATTTTAGGTAGTACTTTTAGATCAAGCTAGTTTGTGCATTTTGTCTTTCTGTCATCGTTTACTCCTATTTGAATGCACTGCCTTAACAGCAATTAGCTTTAGTATCCTAACAATGACTTGGAAAACCAGCAGGTCTCTTGTTGCTGAAGGGCTGATAAGAGCAGCCCCCCCCCCCCCCCCCCTGCCCCCCCCACCCAGGCTGCCCCACCTCTCCAGCCCTGAAGGAAGCCTCCTCACTGGCAGAATACAGATGAACACAACAGTTCTGCGGGGGTGTTTATTCAGCTCAAAAAACCCTGAGTTCATTCCTGTTGGCACAAGATATACTTCAAGATATAATTCATACTTGTATGCTTCATGCCACTACCAACACCAAAACACATTCCTTGTACTTTTTGTAGATGGAGAATAAAAGGATTCTGAATAATTTAACTAACCAGACAGTGATAATTTACTTGAAATAATAAAAGTAATACTCTATTACTTAATGTATTAATTAACCAGTAACTATGTGTTAGTAACATACTGATCCCATGCTCATTCATCATTAGTCTATCATAAGTCATGCATTTCATGCAGTTACTACATTTATTCATTATTTGTTCTCGAGTAGTAACTGAGTTACTAAGTTACTTGTACCCCACTGGAGTAAACTGTTACCATGTGAATAAAAAAGCCTGTCTGAGTGGCATCTTCTGATCTGTAAGGTCACACAGGTCCTCTAGTCCTTAACCCAGCATGGCTGCCTCTCCTCCAGTCTCACGCAGACCCACAGAGAGTCAGAGCGTGTCCCGCTCCACCTCAGCCTTCCATGACACTGAAATAGACTCCCCCAGATCTCTCATCAAAGGAGCGTAAACCTGTCTGGCCTCTCAAACCCAACCCAGAAGGTTAGCTTAGGCATCACAATGATTCTCACACTAAGATAACTGATTTCTACACATTACTGTCCTTCATCTAAAATCTGTTAGCTTTCGCTGCATACATCCCCCCCCCCCCCCCAAAAAAAAAACAGGCCATCTTCATATAAATACAGAATATTACCATTCTACACTGAGGACAAAACTTAAAACCAAGATGACTTGATGACAAAGTACAAATAGAATTGACATTCCTTTGTCGTTTGTTAATTTTTTACATAATTACCACTAACTCATGTGGGGAGATTCAACCACAGCGTCAGTGAATCATGTACCACTGTAACCACAGTACATGCCGTACGACTATTACCAGCACAGAAAGACTTTCCCCTAACAATCCACATACTAGGTGAGTTTACTACTCAACTCTAGACCAAAAGAAAAACCAATGAGCAGCCGGCCGCTGAATGCACAATCATGCTGACAGTGCCTTAGTAAATGAGGAGTGTCACCTCCTGTCCATGCCAACAAATCTCAAACAGAGAGAAAGAGAGAGACTACTTAACATCCACACTCCTCCAGAAAGAGGAAGCCGGAGAATCAGGCTCAGCGGAAAGTAGGTCAGCTGAATCAGCTTGTTTGCCAGGAGATCTTAAAGAGTCAGCAAAAAAAAAAAAATTACACTTTTTTTTTTTTTTTTTTTAAATTGGCCATTTATTCTCGGCTTAAATCTTTAACTGAGGTCACAGTTTTCCTTCCCAAGTGCGTCAGTTTACCAATCAATAAATCATCCTGAGGCAGAAATGAAGGTCTGTCATTAGACGTCCAGTTGGTGGTACGAGTTTAATGTCCTCTCCCTTGCCCTGTGAATGAATATACCACTTTAGGATAGATTAACAGGACCAAGTGCCCTGGTAATCTGGGTCTGATAGGCTAGCTATACTGGCCCTAAGGCTGCCAGTACCAGTAGGAGAACCAGAGACTCCACAGTCACTCCTGAACATTTCTCTGCCTAGTCTCTCCACCGACTATCATGCCTGCTGCCTTACTATGAAACCAGGTCCAAAATTATTTGAAACGTCGATCTTGGCTGGTGGTAAAACCTGTGCAAACCCAACACATAAAAAAGTGTCTAGGCACTTTACATCAAAGTGAATACGAAGGTGAGATTTCCCCTCTGTGTACACTGTGTACACACAACCCTGTTCTTCATAAGCAATCAGAATGGATGCAATGGATGGATGGATGGATGGATGGGAGACAGGCCACTACACTCACTGCATACACAGCACCCTCTGAGACTATGTTCATCCATCATCCCAACACCACAAACCTTACTAATCAGACAGAGCTGTAAAAACAGGCAGCAGACACCATACAAATAAAAAATGTGAAATCTCATTCCAGCCCATCGCTAACACCGACACGGCACAGGAAGGAGTAACACCTGGAAAGGCGGTGAAATCTCATTCGAGCCCATCGCCAACACCGACACGGCACAGGAAGGAGTAACACCTGGAAAGGCGGTGAAATCTCATTCGAGCCCATCGCTAACACTGACACAGCACAGGAAGGAGTAACACCTGGAAAGGCGGTGAAATCTCATTCCAGCCCATCGCTAACACTGACACAGCACAGGAAGGAGTAACACCTGGAAAGGCGGTCGTTTTCGCTAGCGATGGGGGGAGTGCGGACAGCCGGCGTCTCAC
>JAODKL010000009.1:14761219-14778684 GCA_026780765.1 Petrocephalus schoutedeni
GCACAGGAAGGAGTAACACCTGGAAAGGCGGTCGTTTTCGCTAGCGATGGGGGGAGTGCGGACAGCCGGCGTCTCACAGCAATTTTTAACAAAGTGTGATGACATTAAGAAGCTGCTGGCCAAACAAAACCGTTGCCACTCAAAAATCTGTAAAATAACTGCAAGCAGCTATTTTAGAAATGATCAAGTTCAGCAGCTTCATTTTAGAACACACAATTTATAACCCAATTAATCAGCAACAAACACTATGAAAAATTAAAACCTAAAAAATATATATATATATACATGAAATTCATCTGCACAAAGAGACGCAGACCTTCCTACTTCCATCCTAAAATCCCAGGAAAGGAACAAGTGCAGGGCTGACATTTGCAATAAGAAGCCAAGCCCTCTGTGTCAAAGGTCATCCAGCATCTAAATCAAAAAAATATGGCATTTGAGCAGACCAAAAAAAAAAAAAAGAGAAGAGAAGCACCAGAACCGTGGTTGACCGTCCTGATATACTGAAAAACATCTGCACAGAACAAAGGACATCGTCATTTATGTAAGTGAATGAATTAGAAAGGGGAAATTTACATTATATTTATTTAGCAGACACTTTTATCCAAAGCAACATATATGTTTCTCCTTTAGAAAGCTGGGTCAGACAGTCCCTGGAGCTACTGAGGGTTAAGGGCCCTGCTCAGGGACCCAACCGTCTCATCACTCTGCCATGCCTGGGGTTTGAACTAGCGACCTACTGATCATAGATCCTAGCCAGCTGAGCCACACACCGCTAGGAGTGGCGGCTACCCAGAGCGAGATGCTCAAGTCTGCCACCGTGAATCAGGATCGAAGGCGCCAGGCAGAAGGGCGACAAGCTGGTCGTGCGGAAAACAGGTGCGGGGAGGGATCAGGGAGGACTTCAGCTTGCTTGAGATTCCGGAAGGTTGGCAGAATGCTTACGGAAGACTCAGGAGTCCTCCCCGGATTAGAGCGCCGGGCACCATTTCTCACACCCTTCCCGACCGGTCCAGGCGGCAGGATTAATGACAGCACCCTGCCGCAGCCAGCTTCCGACATGCAAAGATCCATTTCTCATTTTTCAGCCACCGTGCTGCCACCAGTTTTCTTTATAACTGGTACCTGATCTGCATCCAGCCGTGCTCCTTAAAGCCCCAGACACCCCCACAGCTGCAGGCTGCCCTCTCCCAAACCACTGGCGACAAAACCAGATGAGAGCTATTCACATTTTTGAGTTACAAAGTGTGGACAGAATAATATTAAACATTACTTATATCCTCTCTCTTTCAGAGCAGATCACAAAAATGAATGACGCAGGCACCATGAGAAACGCAATATTTTGTTGCACGAGAGCCAGATCATAGGAAACCCCAAGCAGGTGAAGAGACCATGATTTCTGTAACACCCAGAATCCTCCGGTAAAATTACCGTGCAGACCTGAAACGTGCACTCAGAAACGGCTGTCCCTCATTAAAGAAACACAGGCTCCCTGACTTAATACCACAAGACAATTTCAGAATAAAAGTCTCCATCGCAAGCAGACTAATACATTCACTGTTGCCATCAAAGCAGCATAACGGATACACCATAATACACACAAGTGAACCAGATAAGGAACCTTTATTCTTAACGCCTGAGCATAACTCTAAACATTAACACATAAACCTATGCACATAAAATCAGCCAGATCTAGGTTAAAAGCATCCAGTTTAAATAAAAGGTAAAGGCCAGCCATTGCTGAATAGCCACTGCAATCAGGTGAACTGAAGATGCAGTTATCCAGTAATCATGAACGAATCAGCAAAATCCATGCTTTTCTTCTTCAACAATGGGGATGGGCAGCCCTTCCCAAATCCAACCCCACTCCTGTCATCACAAGCTCCTCAAAGCTGACCGTCACCCATCCACAAATCTGCTTCAACAGAACACTAAAGGACTAAAATTCCCTATTTCATTGGAGAACTATTAAAATGTGGGGACTTCACGTCTGGCTGAGCAGGAAGTTTTAAATCATGTTGTCATGCCAACTACCCTACTCTTTCAAACCTGAGTGCAGGAGACTTGAAGGAGACAAAAACCCCTGTACTATGTGATTATTTTAGTGTTTAGTACTCGAGACCAGTCTTGGTCTCGTCTTGGAATCGACTTTATTTGGAGTCCTGTCTTAGTCTCGGACATAGAGGTCTCAAGCTTTTGTTTCAATACCAGTCATTGAAATTTTAAGAAAAACATCTATGGTTCAAATTATACTGTGACAAATTTTAGGGCAAACTGCCTAGCCCCAATATGGTGCCAATGCCCCACATTTTATAGTATGACCCAAACATTATTATTAAAGTTTCTGATCTTGTCTCGGTCTCGCCCTGCCTTGGTCTCGTCTCAGTCTCGCCCTGCCTCGGTCTCGCCCTGCCTTGGTCTCGTCTCAGTCTCGCCCTGCCTCGGTCTTGTCTCAGTCTCGCCCTGCCTCGGTCTCGCCCTGCCTCGGTCTCGCCCTGCCTCGGTCTCGTCTCGGTCTCGCCCTGCCTCGGTCTCGTCTCGGTCTCGCCCTGCCTCGGTCTCGCCCTGACTCGGTCTCGTCTCAGTCTCTCCCTGCCTTGGTCTTGGGCTTGTCTCAGTCTCGCCCTGCCTTGGTCTTGGGCTTGTCTCAGTCTCGCCCTGCCTTGGTCTTGGGCTTGTCTCAGTCTCGCCCTGCCTCGGTCTCGTCTCAGACTCGGTCTCGCCCTGACTCGGTCTCGTCTCGGTCTCGCCCTGCCTCGGTCTTGTTTCAGTTTTGCCCTGCCTTGGTCTTGTTTCAGTTTTGCCCTGCCTTGGTCTTGGTCTTGTCTCAGTCTCTCCCTGCCTCGGTCTCGTCTCAGTCTCGCCCTGCCTCGGGCTCGTCTCAGTCTCGCCCTGCCTCGGTCTCGTCTCAGTCTCGCCCTGCCTCGGGCTCGTCTCAGTCTCGCCCTGCCTCGGTCTCGTCTCAGTCTCGCCCTGCCTCGGTCTTGTCTCAGTTCCGATACACCCTGGTCCTGGTAATGACTTGGTCTCGGTTTAGGTGGTCTTCATCACTAGCTTATTATAATCCACCACCACCACCACCACCACCCCCCCCTTTTGCTGCATTTCCCTGCAGTGCACAGTGTATTTCTAATGCAACCCCAGTAGATCATACACATTAATTATGCCCCATAGGTTTTCTAGTGCACTGATTTCCTTATTCACCTGCAGTATCAGTATTCAGTCTCAATTTTGAGCGTAATCAATATTCATGTGCGAGTGTGCCTATGCTGCCCTTCTACCCTGAAGATCCTGGTCCATTCTCCCTCCCCAAGGGGAACAACATTAATCCTGTGCAGATCCACCACCACCATCGCCACAAAAAAAAAAAAAAAACAGGCTGCTCCCTTGCTTTTCGGCGCTGGGCCTCTCCTCGCCGTACCCTACATGACTGGGCTGAAATGTAGAAGCAGAAGCGCCTCCGGTGGAGCCGGTGACTAAGCGCGCAGGAAGCGCCGGGGGAGCTGGCGGCGCGCGTTACGGAGCCCGCGGCGGAGGCTTGGCAGCGCACTGGCGGGGAGAGCTGCGGGCAGACCCGGGAACGGAATATCATTCCCTTAATCGTGGGAAGGGAAATTAAACTTGCTAAAGTCCCTGATACCCAACACCACTCCCGCGGCACCAATCGGGCACCATGTCCAGCAGCAAGCCCGCACCTTCACCTTAAGAGAGGCAAGCATATAAAAGGCATCTCAATGATTTACCGCGGTCCTTGGGTCTAGAGTATGGGACATGATTCATGATGCAGTTTTTGTACAATATTATAAAATCGGGAAAGAATTCCCATAAACAGTGACTGCAGATAGCATTACTGGCATTCAACAAAAGATATTGGATCGCTGTAACTGATTTGTTATAAATGGAAACATTTTGGGTGTCCTCCAAGTACCCAGGAAGGGTTTTGGCTTAAAGTCAACAGAGCATATGTGATAATCACTTCTTCCAGGAGGATCGAGTGATTATTAATCACGAGTATTATAATTCTCATAAATGTCATATTTCAGATTATGCGGATTTGAACTAAATAAGTAATATTTTATAAATTGTGTATACAGAATATTAACTGACTGAAAGAGGAACCGAAAGAATAAAAAAACTGGGCACTATTCTTCAATATTACACACATGAACATTTGTTTAAATAACAGGCAGGTCATGTAATTGCCTATAATAAGAGAATTTGATGTTTTCGACCAGCAGGAGAGGTGAGCCTTCAAGATCATCGTGCCTATTTATAATGAAAAGTTAAGCACATGCACTGATACATTTATCCGCTGTGGACGCCAGTCGACAACTGTGTCTGCACCAAAACGTGTAGCGCATGTAATAGCCGATGCACAGGTCACGGTTACGGCTCGCAACCTCGGATTAATTCCCAAACAGTAGCGAAATTACAATAAATAACACATAAACGAAAGACGAGATAAACTAAACTCCTGTGCAAAATTTCACTATCGACCCGTTATGACAATTCTCAATTTAACCACAGTTAAAAAACACAGTCTCTCGTTAAAATTATGCGTAAATGTAAGGAAGTTGCTTTCTTTGATTTTTACGCAACATCTGAACTCCATGAAAATACAAACGGTTTACATATACCTGTTAAAATACATGTGCAATAAATATATATATATTTTTTTTATCTCTACGCAGCCCTATGCTTTCTAACTACAACTAATGATCGTTACAGTACAAGTTCCTCCGTTCTTACGAAATCGCATCATATTTCTTTAAAAGTTACCCAGGCGGCTCTGGCCACACCGCCCCTAGCAGCAAGCAGGACACAAAGTACCTTTCTCTGCGGCCAGCCAGTGCCAAAGAAAACATCTGACATGATCGAACGCTGCCCGTTTCAGATCCGGTGCCAATGCGTTAATCGCGACGTCCGAAAACGGCAAAGCGCAGTACTCACATAGAGACACCTGAAACACGTGGAAACCGTCTAATCGCACTAGTGACCAACTGCAGCAATATAATGACCTACTTTTTTCCCTTCCATGATAACTGCCGCACCACTAACCTACTTTTTCCACCAATGACAATCTTTGAAAGGTTTGCGTTTTTCCTGTAGCCAATGAATTCCTATTTCTGACACCATCTGATCAGATATTTTGTAATGAGCATAAAAAATAACCAATGAAGGGGAAGCAATGTATCCAATAGTACAACTTTAGATATTGACTGGGAAGGGCTTTTTAAATCTGTGCGTGCGAACGAATTGTTTATGTTTTCCAATCCTTCTGTCCACCGCTAGAGATCCACAATAATATAACCTACGCTCAGCTATGTGAGCTTAAGTATAGACTGTTGATTCCCCGAAAGAGTGTATAGACACTGTTATCACGTTAGAGACGCTGTAGCGTTCAGGATATTAATAGTGAGATGTCTGTTATTGGCAGTACACAGATGAATTACATTTGAGGATCCTGCTATGCAAATGCTCAAGGTAGATGTAATTGTAGGAGCCACGTTCTAATACTAATAAGTTGACGTGCAATCGAATGTCAGGTTTTTAGCTGTCAAAGAATGGTAGCCAATTATCAACTTATTTTAAATGAAAAAGAAGTATACATAGTCTACTAAAACGCCAAATAACGATCCATTGGGTTACAGTTCGTACAATGGATGTCTTTCAATAAAACAACTGATCATTTACAAGTGGAGCACAATCATTTACAAGTGGAGCACAATCATTTACAAGTGGAGCACAATGAAAACATTTGGAATTTTTTTTTAAGACCATCTAAAGTCACGTGGCCTTTTTATTCTCTACATGTGAATAAAACTTTTATTTGCTTGCTTCAAAGCATTGACACGGATGGTTTACACTGATAAGGTGAGATTTCATCAGTACATTTTGCCTTTATTTCAAGACAAAAATGTAATTAAAAAAATGTAACCTATTTTTTAAACGTAATTTGAAAAAAAGCGTAGTTTTAAAGTTTTAAAATAAGTCCATCTACAATGAAACTGGTTTCTACTTCTATTTGTTTAAGCATTTCCCATAAAAAAACTGAAATTCGTCACAGAATAAATCCCAAAAACCGCCACAGGTGGGCAGTAGAGCACTCACTTTACAAACTGTAATGGGAGAAAAGCCCCAGTGGGTGCTGGAAAGTGTTCGGTAGATCGTTTTGAATCAGTAATTAAGTGCTTATTTTGGCTAAATAGCTGTTTGTTTGTCAGTTCATTTATTTACTTTTGTTAATGAAAATGTAATGATAGGCGGAATACATCTCTGGGCTTCCAACAATGAATCAGCCTTAATAAATATAATTTATAATTTTTTTATTAATATAAAATCAATGCACATTTGCCTGATATAAGCAGAATAACAAGCCAGTCACTGTTTCAGAAATAAAAGGAAACATCCATATGCCTACCAAATCACAAATAAAGGTCATGGACAGTTTACTCATAGTTTACTCATCAGATACAAATTCCATCTGAGGAGTAATAAGAGAGCTGTGGATTAACATGCTAACAGAGTGTTTTCTGTTCCACATGTGGTATAACAGCACAGTATTCTTCAAAAGCACACAGCTGTGCAGCTGCACCTGAGACCCAGGTGGTCATGAAGGCCCCCGGGGAATAAAGGCCGCAGCCCCTGTCCCGGAGTCCAGTTCCACCACAAGAACCATCGACATTCTGCTGACCTCATCTGCCCTTCCCCCAAATTCCTTTCCATTCATCTGCAAACTGTTTACCCAGTGCGCCTCTCTAATGGAAATAATATTGGTAAAAGTGGGGACTATTGATACTAAGATAAGATAAACTTTATTGATCCCACACTGTCAGAAAAAAAGGACAAATTTGTACCTTTGAAGGTACAATTATGTGTCAGTGGGGCTGCACCCTCAAAGGTCAGCCAGTTGTACCCTAACTGCAAGTAAACATACCTTTTAGTCTAATTTAAGGTACAGAAATGACTCTGAGGAACATTTTTGCACCATTAAGGGTACATTAATATTGTTTTTACCTTGGAGAATAATGCTGTAATGGGATTGTACGCTTTTTTCGGACAGTGCAGGGGGACATTGCTGATGAGTAATAACTACACTGAGAGATTATAAAACTGGCGATTGTGGGTAAATAACAGCTATTTTTGGTATTGGGGACCTTATAGGAAACAGATGAATGACAGGCTGGTCATTATGCATGTGGAATCTCTTTCAGCTCTCCACTAATGTGGCTTCAGTCTCCACCCAGAAGCATAGATTCCCTTGACTACTATTCCTGCTCCTGCTAGGCACTTTGAGGGGCTTCGGCCCTCATTAGCACTGGCTTATCGCTGTCTCTGCAAAAGCTTCTGACTTCACAAGCCCTGCAAGGCTCAACCTGAATTCTGTGCCCGCTCCCGTGTTCCTACACGTAAAGATCAGTGCAGCGGGTGGCCTTATTAAAGGGATCGGCTTACATGGTGCCATGCCTTAGGAGTAACAGGAGTGGGCATAAGGTAACATGGAGGTTAAGGCCATGGCTTAGTAATTCAAATGCTTCCAAGTCGATTCCCAAGAGATGCTCAGCTGTAATGCACCTGAACTGGAACAGTGACAGCCAATGCCCAGCTATATAAATGGGTAACAATTATAAACCTCTTTGCCTAGCAACCCTGTAGAGTCTCTTCGGCTTCAGACCCACTTCTCATTCCACTGTTGTTTTCTTTCTGATGTCTAGAACACACACATAGTGGCCTCTGTGCCTCATTTACAAGCCCGGCAGGTCCAGACAGATGTGCCCGGCTCCTTACTCCTTTCAAAGCTGCAAGTCCATCGCTGCGTGATTCAGAGCTACATAAATGCATACCCGTATAAATCTTCACTTCTGCATGCAGCAGTCTGTATGTATTTAAAGGTTTTACACTGCCTTAGGTTTGCACCCTGGCAAATAAAACATAAATAAAGGCATCATTTAGAGGATTTCTGTAATATACAAAGGATCAGTGGGTCTGGTGCTCCATTGGGGTGCCTGAGCTGTTCGTCTGTCCGGTATGCTGCTGCTGGAGGACCCAGGGCTGCTCTGGGCAGCTGAGGACGTTATGCAGGGGTTAGGGGGGGGCAGCTGGTAGCAGGCAGAGGTGGAAAGTTCAGGTTGAGAAAGTACAAATCCAGACCAAGATTTTGTTTCAACCAGCTAGTTGAGTTCTCTGTGAATGTGACTCTTTATGCTCAACTGGTTGGTTGAAACAAAATCTGGGTCTGGATTGGTACATTCTGAAACTTTGCATCTCTGGTGGCAAGCGCAAATGAATCTCTTAGGAGCTTGTGTTTCTGCCGCTACATCCCGTATATGGAGCTTTTTTAAGAGTTTTGTGTCTTAATGTCACATTTTTTCCACTTCCATTGTGTTATCCAAAGTCTACTGTTTCAAGCAGGATATTTGTACTGGAATCCATTTCTACTAATTAATTTGGAGTTCAGTAGCCAAATGTACTTTTAGATATCTAAAGAAACAGTCATGAACTTGTTTGCTGTTAATTTTTAGAAGTATTTCAGCAGATTTCCTACGGGCACTGTGAGGATTATATAACTTTAACCATCCAACTATTATGCTGTGTTACTGTATAGTAACTCTATAATCTAATATTTATAATCTTAATTTGAATCCTTATGAGTATAGGACTATGGGTCCTTACACTTACATATGCATAAAATCAATAATAATAATATATAGAAATGGATTTTCCAAATTCTCATTTTATTCATTTTTTTTCTATGAGCTGACTATGTAGTTCAAACTAGAAGAAAAGTTATCCTGTCAAGGAAAAGTCAATGTTGGCCTTGAATCTGATTGGTGGAGAGATGTCCCCTGCCCTGTGGCTTGTGTCTGATTGGTGGAGAGATGTCCCCTGCCCTGTGGCTTCAGTTGCAAAGCTTGGTCACATGTCAGGCTGAATGCTAGCTCAGCAAGCACCCCCCCCAAGCCAATTTACTGAAACAGTTCCTGTAGGAAGTGCTGGCGAGGTGAAAGGGCCGAACAAAAGGCACTGACCTGGCAGAAGCAGACAAAGAGAGCCACCGCCCAGCCTGTCACACGCCAGTGAGCAAATCCCATTGATAGACTGCCCCCCTTTTTCCTATCAATCATCTTTCCCTGATTGATTGAGAGGCTTGTCCTGATGACAGCTCTTCCTTTGAGGCTGGCTCTGAGTGAGGTCTGTCTGTTTGACATCCCTCTCACAGCAGGCCGCTTACAGAGGAGCAAAGAAAAGTTCTGTTAAAAGATGGATTTGTGCCCTTACTGAGATGCCCACAGACACCATGGCTGGATATCTGCATTGACTAGAGCAGACAATGCCTATGAAGGCTGAAATTTGTATTTTTCTTGTAGTTCTTGTAGCTTTTAATACCCATGGAGATAAAATAAGTCTTTTTAGGAAAACTAGTTTATATTTACTGACAAAGCTGAGCTTTGTCACTTGCACTCATTTGTGTTTCTAATTTTTTACATAGTATATAACATAGTAATAAAGTTACATAATAATGTCACCCAGATAGACTTTCTGGAATTTTCTCCCCTAAGCTAACGGTCTGGAAACTACCCCCACCTCAGAGCAAAGGCTATTGTTCTATGTAAAGAATAGTAGCTCCTTTCCACGTGTGTTGGCAATGGCTACTACTGCCAGGGAAAACCATTCATCTGTAGTATGAGGGGCACAGAGGATAGAAGCAAGCAAGCACCCAATTATCCTGGGGCATCTGGTCCTGTGGATCACTTGAAAGGGTCTGCAAATCACTACTGGGAGTTTTACTTACACTAAAATGCTCTGAGGGCAGAATGAAAAATGATTGGGTCATAGAGATAACCAATCAGATCGTGTGTCAGATATCAGACAATTAGATTTCTTGGTCCTGCCTCATCTATACTTTACTACTACTTAGCAACTTAGTTTTCTTGGACTACTACTTAGGTGCATGGTTACTACTTACTACTTAGTTGCTTGGACCTACCTTATGTACAATCTGATTGGTTATTGTTCTGTACAAATCATCTTTTGTTCTGTCCTCAGAACATTTTTGTGTAAGTAAAACACCCACAAGCCTGAAAATCCTTCACAGCCTTATAATAATATACATACATACATTTTATGATATATTCTTATCATTTGCCTACAGCATGAGAGGGTGTACTCAGAAATAAATGGCGGGTTACATCTTTGCAGGAAAGCGACTCCCTACAGCTTTCTACTCGACAAATGCAGTGCATTGTGGGTGCTAAGTGCTAAAAAGAATATGTGCCAAACTACCTTTAAAGCCGAGCATCGGGAATGGTTTAGCTCTGATCCTGAAGACGGACGCCTTTGTCATCATAAATGGACTTGTATATAATTTTGTTGATGAAGGAAAACAGGCCACCAAAAGGAGGAAGGGCTTGGTTTTCAAATAAAACTCGTCCTTCTAAGCATGCGGACCTTGGTGTTTGAATGAACTCCAACAATGAGCTGAGAAATATACAGGCATCGCTGGGCCCTTGTCACTGGGGCACATTCCCTAGTACTGATCAGCTGGGCCCCAGTCATAAAATCCTTCATTCATGAACATCTCTCTGGGTGGGGGGGGCTGTGTTCCAGTAAAGCTTCACCCCTAACAAACGCCCCTGTACAGGTCCCAGATTTCTCTCAGACAAATGCATTTAAAATGAAATTCCATCGAATCATTAATATTTTGACTGGTTGAAATTTATCATGTCTTACTTATTAAAAATTCTTTGCTGTTGCCCCAAGGCTAAGCTGTAGCATTTATCACTATATAGTAATGTCTAAACAGCATGTATTCTCCTGCCTTTATTTCTGATATGTATTTCCAGAAAGTTGTCAAGGGTCACTGGGACGCCAAACACAGGTACAAAGTGATCTTTTTGCCCTTTTAAAATTTGCGCCACTGTCTCTGCAGTGAAAATTGCTTCTCATCTGATGTACTGGCAGTTACAGACTATTCACGTACACGGCGTTAAGGACACAAGAAGATAATCAGCTTAGTTATATTTGCAAGGCTTTCAGCTTAGGAATACACTGACCACTAATGAAACTGATGCATTTACTTTGGAAATTGAGAGCAATTAACTGTTTAATTACATTAAATGTATTATCATCGTAGCATTCTGTTTAGAAAGCCTTAAATGGCACCTACAGTCACAAAGAGCCACAATGACACCCTTCTTTACTGACCATAGAAAATTACCAGTTGCATAGGAAAGAGCACAAAGATGTTTAAAGAGAATCTTAATTAATTACATTTACTGATCTGTTTATTAAATTAAATTTATTATATTGTTTTGCACCATTTCACCTCCAGAATAAAACTTGATAATGCAATTAATTGGTTTAAATTGAGTGCATATAAAACAGATACAAATTAATGAACAATAATGTAGGAATAATGTTTGGTGTTTGAAATGATTTATGCTCTCATAATAATTATTTTACTTAATCTAGTTAATCTAATTAGTTTAGCTTGTCCTCATACAGGCTGATGTTAATGTCTATTAATATATTTTTTTAACATCCAGGTCCCCATATGTAAGTAAACTTTTATTGCCTTTGTGTTTATAATTTTCCACTTGAAGTGACCATAACTTTAGCTCTTTTAAGCAGCGTCCCACGACCGCGAATGAGGTGCTTTCCCTCATTGTTAAAGTGACATAAAACATGTGCACTTTCGCATGGCACTCCTTTTTGTCTGACTTAAAGAGCTGGCGACGTCGCTATAGCAACACCGCATGCTTGCCTCCTTAAGGCCCTGCCCTGAGACTGCTTATAAGGGCAAATGTGAGAGCAGCTCTGGCCTGCAGATTAGATCTGTTCACCTTTCTGCTTCATCAGTCACCACTGTATGACCTCATTGCCCAAAGAGTAAAGGACATTTCATCTTACAGCAATCGTCAGGCCATCGAAATGACTCTTTTCCGAGTGCTGAATTGTGACCCTCACGCACTACTGAAATGCAGAGCTTCCCATTGCCAATTTTGAATATGCTTCTTTTGATGTGTCAGGGAATATCATTAATTTGTTCTTGCTGATATGCCCTTTAATCACCATTTAGCGGCACCAGTCCTATCTCAGTGGGCTCTGGGCTAGCCCAAACCAGTGGCCTGAGTAGATTACCATCTAGACAACCATGTGACTCACTCTTTTATGAGGGAGAAAGGGTTCTGTTGTTGGTATATCCTTAAAAAATGAGCGAATATAAATATCTTCAAAGTAGTGCATAAAATAAGAAATAGAGGCTGCGTTTTGTGATTCTGAAACAGAACCAGGTGTCACTTGCATAAGATTCAGTTGGAAATGTAGGCTGCTGGGAAACATTTTGCAGTTTAATGAATCGGGCTGAAAAGCCGTGGTTATGTTTTATTAGCACTTATGCAACTCTGGAGAAGATCAGTCGACATGTTTATGAATAAGATTGATTTCAAAGTGCTTGATTCGTTTCAGGGCCGTTGAGGAATGAATGTAATAGAATTCAAACTGCAGGTCTCACAGAGGGACAAAAGCAGTGCAAAGTGGATGGTCCGTGTGCCATTTGGCATTTCTTCAGCACTGCAAAGGTCACAGCTAAGTGGTTTCCTGGTTTCAGAAATCAGGGTACATTTACAAATGGAGGAGCTGAGCTGTAACCGCAGCTGCTGTGTTTAAGGGGAAAGTATTTTGCCTTCGCATTTCCCAGGGAGAAGCAGAAACCGACTATCAAAGCTATCAATTAGACAAGAGCAACGACTGCATCTGGTAGAGATTCACATGAAATCTAAAGCCACCAGATCGCTCAAATGAAAGGCAAGGCACGAAGAGGCGGGAGCGATCGCTTGTCGGAATAAGGAGCGGTGGCTGCAATGGTGATTTGGTGCTTACAGTAAAATGCTGGGCGTGAGGACAGGCTTCTAGTTTCTGCGGCAAAATGATGGCGCACTTTTGACCTCCTCCTTTGATGATTCATAGCATAAATCATGTTCAGCACTCACCCGCCGCTTACGGCTTCTATTTAAACCCGGTGGCGTAAAGCGCTGGCGGTCAAACGCCGGGTCGACACTAAAAAGGGTAATGCTTAAAAATGAAAGGGTATTTCCACTTGTGAGATTCATTGTTTTTCAGAAGCTGCGCGGAGTGAGGTTCAAAGACCGGACCTCACGATAACCGTAACGAACTGACACACTTCATCATGATGAGGTGCCATTTAATAAGAAGACGGATATTTAATTCTACAAAAATTTTAATTACTAGCTGATTGTTTTAACTAATAGGTATAAAATGATGGCAGATGAGGTAAACAGATTCCATATGTAGCTCAATTACTTTCTGCTTACTTTGCAGTATGGACCTCAGTTCTTGGTAATGGATTCGGATCACAGAGCGGACGTTACTGGTGTTTTGTTCCTTTTAATAATGGAGTAAAGACAGCCAGTGCTGTATTTTAGCATCGATACAATTTATGGGATGCTTTGCTTAGTGAACCAGCTGTAGGTCTTCAGCACTGGCGACGGCTTTCTATGGTAACCGCGGCAGAAACGCGCAATGGCATTTGTTCGGTGATTAGCGCGATATTAGAAAGTGTTGGGATGGGACGACGAGTCTGGTTTACAAAACAAGTCAATCAGAACAACAAAGAGACTGTTTGCCTCAAGTGCCACCATTGGGTGCTGGGAGACCTCGGATCTAATCTCCTTCTTCCGTCCTCCACCCTCTTTCTTCTCGTCGGGAGCGCCCGGCCGGAGAGCGGGCCTCGTGCACGCCGGCGCTGAATGAGGCCAGGCCGCATGAATGGGCGCGCATAGAGCGGCAAGGTCACAATGTGCTCTTTCATTCAGATAGGCCGCCATTATTGGGCTCATCTTTGGGGAATGGATTTACTTTTGAAAACGGCTCTTCTCCTTGTGCAACCTGCCTGCCGAATGCAATGGATTCAGAACACCATGGGCTGGTGTTTTTTAACATTTAAAAGACTATTGTTATACGGTAATGTGACGAAATGTGCAGCAGATGGTAAATGGTCAACATGGAAATGGAACCATAGTAAAACAGACAAAATGTGCAGGTTGATAATCAGGTCTCCCTCTTTCCCACTCCGTGTGTCCAGGTCCCATGATGCAGCAGTGCAGTGCAGTGCAGTGCAGTGCAGTGCAGTGCTGTGCAGTGCCACCATCCAAGGTTCCCTTTACATCTATTCATTAGGTGCTGCTCATTTCCACACACACTTACATTATTTATTTGCCTTGCGGGTTCTTTTGTCGAAAGTGAGGTGCCCAGCTTACTGTCTCATACTGCTGCAGGGGTACTACAACAGCAGATCGTCCAACTAGGGTATAAACCCCGAACCTTCTTGGTTTGGTCAAGTTCCTGCATCTTAACTGGAATGCTACCTGCCATCGACAGTAACATTTATAGGAAGACAAATGTAGAGAATATGCACAGCAGTGTTTCAGATTGATAGGGATGTTCCGGCTGCTATTTGATATAACATAGCAAATATTGTACCGTGCAGAGCATTAAAAAGATTATTTACGTACTTTTGACGTGGGTACAGTAGGTGACGAGAGATGTGATGACTGAGGGATAAGAACAAACATCTGACCAGTGCAGCCCAGCAACATTTGACCATCTGCTGCATGGTCCCAGGTGGCCGTCTACGAGTAGGGAGTTCAGAGGCCTCAGCCCCATTTCAGGAGGGTTCTGTCAGAATGAAATGCCAAGGGTAATTTGCCTAGCCCCCAGGGAGGGTGCCACAAAGCATTGCTGTTAAATAGGAGAGCCAGTGTCAGAACTGTGATCCAACCTGTCCCTTACCACTACACATGTGTATACGGTGCTTGGGTCTGTGTAAAAATATTATTCTTCATAAGGAGACAATGCCCCCATAGTGAATTACGTCAAACTAAAAGTGTTAAACCTTTTTTCTTTCTCGAGATTCTTTTGGGTGGCATTAGGATTTGCATTAAAGTGTATAGGGCAGGGCTCCGGCCCATTCATCCATCCATTCTCCTCCCAAGCACTTATTCACTATTGATCCATCACAGACATAAATGCAAATTAATATTTATTTGTTTATACATGTAACTGGATTACCACCCAATCCAAAAATAATAAGAGCTTAAAAATAATAAGGCAGTATCCTTTTGTGCTTCAGGCTTGAAGTGAACAAGAAGTTAAGAAAATGTTCTCCCTTACAAGACGTCCCGCATGTTAATCTCGCTTCCCACAGCCTCCTACACACAACAGACCTGCTTGCACTGGCCAGAGAAATTAGGGGGATGTTGTAAGGTAAGATGTGATTGCACAGTCAATAGCTCTAACCCCTTGGTATTCTGAAAGGACAGCTCACATGTCACTGATTCTGATGTCGGACTGCTGTGAAGAAGTCGTTTTGCACAATGCACCTATTCTTCCTTTCACGGTTCCTGTGGCTAAGCTGGCAGAGATAGCATCGGGCCGCGTACTGTTATAAAACGGGGGCAGCCCACAGCTTTTTAAAAAAACACCTCCCAAGATGTCAAGCAGGACAAAAAAGTTTCGGCAATTAATCAACCAGACTTTTGGTAATTAATGAGCCGAGAGGTCGGTTTCAGATCGAAAAGCAATAGAAGATGGATGTAATTAAAGAGCTGAGTGCTATTTATTACAACAAATAGACAAGTAAATTCAATCTTCAGGGCTGGAGGCTGCTGCTCTTTACCTTTTCCCAGTCACATTATGTCGAGAGAACATGATTCTGGAAGCTTCGCAAAATGAAAACAAAGACGTCGGGTTAAAACACAATAGGCTTCTTGGGACTTTCCTGCAAGATAAGTAAGTGAGTACCCCCCAGATAGGAAACCATAACCCCCACCACCTTTACCATCATGTATTTATTTATGCACATCACACTGGAAGCTCCGGGTGCTCACAGTGAGTCACAGGCACCCAGACACTACGCAGTGGCCGACTCCCAAACACACTCCCTGGGGCCCCGTGCCTGCTGCCTGCTGCGTGCACGGCCTCTGCCAGGGGCCCGCTTTGACTGTGAATGTGTCATGGCCTGATAGGTTCAGGCATGTCTATTTCGGCTAGTGAGTCATCCCCCCCCCACCCCCAGGCCCCAGGGAAGGGGGAACCGGAGCACAGATACCCATGAGCGAGGTGGTTCCTGTCAGGTAGTCTTTGTTTACGAGGATCGCCCCCCTGTTCCAACAGGTGATCAAAGTGAAAGGAAGGGCAGGTGGGGCTCCTGTGTTCTCACCTACCCTCGGTACCCCTCCCCGTTTCCCTTATAAAAGGATTTAATGGGACATGAGGCAGTACTGACACATCAAATGTCATTTCCCTCACCTGTGCATCTCAGTGCACCTTCCTGCTTTCATCAAACAGGGAGGCTCACATCTCGGAAGCTTATCTTACTGTCTACTTTACAGATACCCCTTACCGCAGTACACTCTATTACCCCAGAACTCTTGCTGTGATCAAATTTCAGAATTATAATAAACACAGACTAATTTGAATGCTTTCTTCATAGGAAAGGGCTTGAGGGCTTAATCTTACCATAATAAGCACCCCAAATTTATGCACTATTTACACGCATGGCTGATTCATGCATCTTAATAACGACGCTTATCACTCCTCGATCCACATGAAAATACCAAGTGTGATATTTGTTCAAGCTGGTTTTCAGTGGCCATCTATTGCTGTGTCACCATCCCCTAATCTCATCCTGCCCTGAGGAAGTGTGAATGAGTTTCGGGGTGAAAAAGCCGCACCTTTGCGACTTGGGCAGTCATTAGCGCCGAGCGCACCCTGGCCGTCTGCTCTCGGTGTCAGGAAACTCGCATAAGCGCCAATTACAGCTCTGTCCCCAGTGAAAAGGGCCGTCGGCTCGAATAAGTCACAGACTACTCTCTCTCTCTTTCTATCTCTCTCTTCCAGGAGCGATCACACACTGAGCCTCCTTTTGGAGGCCCGCTGCGCTCCGCTCCGCTCGCCTGACAGGACGCCGCCGCAGACCCACGTCTCCAAGCCCTCTCGCTTTTCACAGCGGCAGCCTTTCAGTCGCCGTGTGAACCAGCGGCCGGTGCCTTTTGATTGGCTGTCAGCTCCATCTTAAATTCTGTCACCTGTATTGAAAGCTTAGACCTCTCTAACAAGTCTAAAATATAAACCTAGCTCGACATAAATGAGGCGTGCTGATCCCCTTTCAAGTCAGCAAACCCTTTCAAATGAGGTTTAACATGTTTTGAATTTGAAGTTGGCAAATTTGACATCACAACAGCTCAATAAAAAGACGTGGAGGATTGGCAGTGTTAGAAACCCCATATTAGTCATTGTAATTTCCAACAAGGACATTGAAATCGGTTTTCTTTATTTAAAAATGACCTTGAGCCTTTCAGCGTGTCTAAATTCTAACTACAGTTCATTAGTTTCATTGATTTGTGAGCCATTTCCTTTGGGATAATGAACGCTTTCTGATAATG
>JAODKL010000009.1:14791817-14815239 GCA_026780765.1 Petrocephalus schoutedeni
ACAAGAGAAATATAAATTAACTTTCCTTTGAATTCAGGTGACAGAAAGTGCCACTACCAAGGCAAATTTCACAGAAATTACAAAGGAAAATTACCGTTCATGCTTGTGAAGCACAACTGGCCACTATGGGCACTTTAAACATGCTGCACACATGTGCCTGCTTGTATGTGCAAACAGTTGACAATGCTGCAGTCACTGTTTATCTCCTGCCAATATCTCTACCCCATTCAGCCCTCGGCACCATGTTTACCCTCCGCTCCACGCTCCAGCAGAAGGCATGTTTCCACCATAACCACAGCCGGAAGAGTAAAACGAGCCAGCAGGGAGTTATCTGGCTGAGGTTCGTCAAACCCCAGGTCAGCTTTTCACAGCGAGGCCTTACACAGACCCAAGCAGCAGACCGGGTACAGGAAGCTTGGAATAAGAAGCCCATCTGCTCGACCCACCAACCGTCTTCACTGCATTCGAGCATCTTTTCAACACTAAAACTGGACTTTCAACGGGTCCAAAATCCATATCCGCTTAAAATGCTGTGTATGTATGGTGAGAATACATATTGTAAATGTCTTCCATGACCAACAAATAACAGGTGAGTATGAATGCGCAATGTGTGATTCAATCTACATGTCTTGTGGCTTTGACAATGTACTCGAAATAATGGTTATTGTAATGGGTATAAATGGTTGGCTTTTATGCACCAAGACGCTAATAAAACATTAACATACTGAGATACATAGACAGACTTTTAAATAAGCGTGCACATTATACAAGGAGTCCTTGCCCCCATCTTGACCTGCCCTCCATCCTGTCCTGCTGCTCCAGTTTAAGCGGGAATCACAGGAAAATTAGACACATGAGTTCATTAGCTTTCTATATTATAATGAGTCTCATGAACGCATGCATGTGAACATAGCCAGAAAGGTGCCCCTGTATTACTATTACTACTAGTACTACTATTATGCAGGGCTTCAATAATGACAGTGAATAGCTAAACAAGATGTGAAGTCAAGCTCCACGGAACGCAGAAAAGTTGAGCCAATGTCATGATTAGAGTCGTAAACAGGCATTGTTATGCTTATTCTCTATATGCAAAAGTCTAGAAATTCACTCCGTATGTTTTTTCCCCCATATTATGCTCTAATTTAGCAAAGACAATTAACAAAGATGTTAAAGAAATGAAAGAGTTAATAAGGCATTTCTCCGTGTTGAAAACCATGATTGTTCTGTGATTGACACATTGTCCCATATCTTTGAGCGTGATCCAGTGAACAAAGGGGCGCTCAGTATTAATATCTGAATGGGAACATGCACGATCTGGTTCTGTCCAAAAGGACTTGTGGGTATGTGCTGCAGGGAGTTATCTAGAATCAGTTTCTTATTTCCTGTTGGCAGGCAGCTGTTCGCTCACACAAAAACATGTCACACGTCTTTGCGTGCAGACAAAATATTCAGAGTGGACCGTTCAAAAACAGGTACATACCTATCATTCCACACAGCTTGCATTTTAGTGTCAAGTGGCTGGAATCACTTGAACATGGGCCAGGTCAGTGAGGGTCGCTGAGTGGATTACACTAATTTGATGCGAGATTAGGGGGAAGCAGCTTTGGTCGACATATAAAAGCTCAATGTGGCAATTCTAAGTGATGATTCACCAAGGACTGATATCTCAAAATGAGTAGCTGCTGATATTCAAAAATGGAACCGCTTTACTTACCAAATTACATATTATATCCAAAAACAGATATTTTTAATGAGAGTCAGAAAAAAAATTATGCTTCTAAAGGTGTCAAACTTTTTTGTTTTTGACTTAACTCTCTATTTTCAAAAGAGAAATAAGGAGATTTAACTCTTCATTATGTTTGTATGAAATCCAGCAGCAAGAAAATCGTAATTACATCTAAAGTAAGCACTACGCTAATGCAAAGAAACAGGACACCATCTTTCCGTGTCACAATGACAATGTAAGAGTACGCTTGCTGTAAACTCCAGAGTCCTGTAAAGCCTGGGTGCTGATCAGCAACCCCACCGCCCTTTATGCATGGATGCTCTCGTTTGTTCAGCTTTAAATGATTGTAATGAATGCTTAATCTCAAAATGATGCTGTATTTTAACCCCTCTTTTGTTAAAAGCAGTTGCGTCTATAAGCTGTAACTAGTAACTCTGATACCTTTTTCAGGAAGACATAATATTTTAATTAGATAGTTAAGGTGCACTACCCTTTTTAAAGGGGCCCTATTACACCTTTCCAGTTTTTTCCTTTCCGTTAGTGTTACATAGCTTTATGTGCATATAAATGGTCTGCATAAAAATAAAGTCCTAAGGTCCATAGTACACACTAAAGGGAGTAACTTTCACCATTTTCCTCTAATCTGCCTGAAACGCCTCGTTGGAATTCCAACTCATACTTCTGTGGCATGGTGAGGTCACCTGATAACGCAACCTTATTGGCTGCACACCTGGAAGGATCTGTCTGCAGATTGCAAGACAGGGGCAGAATGTGTAAGGCAAGCTGACCAATCCAATTACACTCAGCTGCAGTCTGGGTAATGGGGCTACATGAAACTGTAGAGGTGCCCAATGTGTAGCCCTACTTTGTTCTCCGGTCTGCAGCTGGCACCATCTCAACCAATTGAGCAAGCTGACCAATCAGAGCAAACTGAAGGATGTAAATCTATTCTAGTAGACCCCAAAAGTAAAACTATGAACTGTGAAAATGAGTATAAGAGGGCCTCTTTAAACTCTTGACCTGGGCAGTATGAAAATCACAGGATGGTGGTTTTGAGAGGTTAGAACCACCACATCTGGCAACAACAGTCATAACATGTTCAGCATGGCTTAGATGATGCGTATTACCCATTGTAAAGCTCCGTCAAGCTGGACCTCCTGACCCTCCCTAGTCCCCTCTGGGACCATCCACACTGCAGTTCAGCTGCCCTCCCGTGTAATATGCTACACATTGTGACCCACCACTGATGTTATTGACAGCTGTACTGGTTTTCCAAGGGACTCAGCATAATTGCAGCTAAGAATGGCTGCTCCCAGGCTCCGTAAAAGATAGAGAATGTTGTTGATTAAGAGGAGTGATGATGGCTTTGTTCCTAAGAGCACTGACTGGCAACCTGTGGGATTCTGGTCAGCTCTTAATGAAAAGCAGTGCCTATAATTCCAGCCTTCATTAGGGACACAGCCATGGGCCTCTGCTTTTAGACATGCAGTAGGTTACAGGAATACTAAGTGACACATTCCGAGAGCCAAATAGAGGCAAGAGATTACGTGGTGTGACATAAGGCTTCCTGACAAGCAAGGATACTTTATTTAAATGGCATTTCCACCATGAGACAGGCGAACATGAACAATCACACTGCAAACAGCAGCACGCACTGCAAGAAGGGGCTGAATGTCATCCAAGGCAGGCCTCCAACCTCACGTGTTTCTCAGCATCATCTGTGGATCTGCTGTTGGTCTAACCTTCACATCTTCTCTCGTGGGCAGGGAGCCTCTCGAGGGGGATGTGAAAATAGAGCTGGATCTACAGGTTACACATTTCAGCACTGGGTATTTGCTCATTTACTCCGGCTTGTTTGCATGGAGCAGACAGGCAGACCCAGGAAAATTATGGTTCCCGCATAAAAACAGCCCCTTCCTGCCTTGTGCTGTCAAATATCTTTATGTGTCTATTGCCACACCCTTACACACACACACACACGCAGTCACACACACACACATAGACACACACACACCATTACTTCCCAGATTTCCCTTTTTGGCCTTTATTTTAGTTGCAGCATGGAGGTACAATGACACTATGAGGTCTAGAATACTTCAGTATTTTATTCCCAGCACTTATCCAATAAAGGGTCATGTTTAATTATTTGGCTCAAAAAGCAAATGTTATATTTTTGCTGGATATAATTAATTGTTTGTTTTAGAGAACGATCTGGAAATCTGCAGCAAAAGGTGCTTGCCGTCCCGGTTCCACTTGGCTCCGAGTCCCTGGCCATTGAACATTCGCGGGGCTGACCCTCCCAGAGTGGCAGTCTGGAGACCCTGAGTCCCAAATTCTTAGAAAGATATAAGTCCACCTGTCATTGCGCCACCTTTCTGAAGGGACTGGATGGAGAGGGGGCCACCCCAGCCAGTGCGCAGTCATTGTCTGCCTATTACACGACTGTTATCTCCACAAAGGCAGCTTAAGGCACCCAGCAGTATATCAGGGTCGACCTCCGTTCCCCTACCTTCACGCGCCACGAAAGACGACCAGACAAAGGCCCTACACTCTTCCTTTGTGTGTGCTTGAGGTTTTGTGTGCGTGTGTCAGTTTGTATGTGAAAGGGACTGAGTTGAGGGCGGGGGGGGTGCAAAACCTAAAACATCCTGGGAGGATGGGTGGATGTGGAAGGCTTTCCAATGGCAGAAGCTGGCTGGCAGCCCGCGGGGGCTGGGGGCTGCCAGTGGGACGTAACTGAAGCCCACGTGTTTGCGAAACACATTGCCACGCGGTAAATTCTCACGCCACCCCGAGTGGCAGCTTTTGTCTGATCAGCGGGAGGCGTGTCACATGATACAGGACACCTGATGCGGGGAGGCTTTCGCTTTCTGTGCCCCTCCCACACGAGGAAACTTGGGACCACCCTGTCACATGATAATGTGGGCACAGCTGACATAGACGTCTACTGCACCCATGTCATGAGCACAAACGAATATCAGCATCAGCGGTGTAAACAGTGCAAAACAAAACCTGTTGTTCACAGAAATGTACAAAAAGCAAACAGACAAAGGCGTCTCTGGTCCCATCTAAAATTGCAACCTGACTGAAGATGTCTTCATTTATTAACAACATTCTATACTGCCTATATATACAACAAGGCACAGAATCACTTGAATTTATAATGCAGATTTATATGTTTAATTACACCACACATGATTGGTTAGTAGTTAGAAATATACAACATCTGGAAAGTCCATTTTACTGCCAAACCAAGTCTCAGAAGGCTCTATTACTCCAGTGCAGTACTTAACCTAGATGGCTACAGTAAAACATAGTGTTTCTAAAACTAGGGAGTAAATGTGACATGTGCTGGCAACAAACTCCAGCCATTCATCTACTCTCACACTGCTTCTCCTGGTCTAGGTCATGGTGTCAGGAAGACGTGGGAAGGCGAATACTTCACCATGGCATTGACCATTACGCTCACCCGTTTTGCAAAAGACACTGTGAAATTCGAGGACGCGGCCTTTACAGGACACAGAGGAGCAGAGACGTGTCTGTTTTATGACAGTGCTCCTACATCCGAGTTTGCAGCCAGTTATATCTGTATGGCTATTTGTTCTGTTTGAACACATTCATCAAGCGTCTCTGTAGGGATGGGCTCATTGAACGGTAATACTAGGAAGATCGTATTTGGCAGGCCATTCACAGGGAGGAAGGGAGAAGAAAATGAGTTAATGGAGGAAATGGAGAGGAGAGTTACGGCAAAGGAAGGGGAAGGTGGTGGCGTAAGAGCGGCCTGCCCTCTGGCCGGGTGCGCAGCGTCCTGATAAGCTATGCTCCTGCAGACTGTTATGGCTCCTGGGCGCCCATTTAGTCTAAGCCTGTGCTTGTTTACGGAAGGCCAGTTTAGTCACCATGCAGAGAACACACAAAAAAAGATGTGAAAAGTTTACTGAGTGAAAAGTCCCCCTATTCAGAGGTCACTGTAAAGAATCACGCACTGCATTCGCAGTAGTTCTGTAGTAGCTGTATTAGCCAGCATTTCCTTTCTAAAGCTATCATACATATTCACGGTGTATGAAAGCCATTCTCAATAGGGTATGATGATCCTTACTATTTCCCTTACTATTCAAAGTCAGACAACATAAAGCCTGATATCGTGACATTTCTGTGACTGTATCCTGAAGGCAGGAGCAATTATCCAGACAAACCAGACGCTTGAAAGATTAAAACTACAATCTAGTATTAGCTGCCTTAATTTGTCTACCTCACACCTCACGATGGCTCAAAGTATAGATACAGGGGGGCTATTTAGTCTATGCAAGTGGCTGTTGAGGAATCCCTAACTGTTACAAGACACAGCCTTCAGGCATTTGTGACTGAACTAAGCGTGTTGCTTCTGAGCTCTAATGCTGCATCTTCAGCAAAAGGTAATTCTGAGCATCAAAGGCAAACTCAGCGATCCCAATGTCACTGTTTCTGGGACAAAGCTGACTCATGTAATGCTGGTAGTATGTGGCATTGAAGCTAAACACTTCCATCTCATATTGAAGGATTTACTCCTAACACAGGCAGAAATGTCCCAGGATAACCCTGCTGTTTAACAACCGGTTGTCATACTTGCTCCAGAAAGGAGAACTCCCGTCGGCGTACGAAATCACAATTTCCACCCATAATTTTCGAATGAAGTGTAGCTGCAGAGTTATGCACTCAGTTATACCAGTCCATACATTCTACCTTAGCTGGTCTAGCTACACAAAAGCAAAACACAATTTGAGAAAATAGTGAGAGAAGCACCTCCTCTCTCTGGTGCCACACAAACCATCAGGCCTGAGAGGCATCATCGCCATCGATAGGTACTTGGTCCCTGCATTGGATGTCATTTATATTCCGATGCTCTGATAATCTTTCCCTTTTCTTCCCTTTCCATTCAAAGATATGTGCAGGGCCCTCAAGTCTCGCACGCTGGCCTTGTATTTCTCACACTGAGAAGGGATCGCATGGTGTCCCATTATACAGAACAAATGGGCGAGGTGCAGGCACACCGAGTGGAGTTTTCCGCCGAGCTCATAGCTGTCCTGAGGTTTACAGAGTTAATTGCCAGCTGCCAGCCAATCAGAAAATGGCATTTGTTGTTTCCGGGTGAATTCCTAATAAGTTATACGTGATCCCGCTGCAGACATGTTATTATATGGATGTGCACACACACGTAGTGCAGACAAACGCGGTAGGCAGGCTTCTCAAGTCTCGCGCATTGGCAGATGTGATCTCCAAACTTTGGATGAAACTTCAGAGCCCTGAATGTGGGTCTGATTTGGTTTGGACCAAGAGCCACCAAAAGCAGAGCAATCATGGTCCTATATCACCAGCTGCCTGAGCAGCGGCCAGGTGAAACACAATGGGAACGATGGACCGGGAGCATGGGGGCATCTCTGAACCCGATTATGCAAGTTGCACGTGTTGCCTGGATTTCTACGCCCTGGGCCGCGTCCCCTCATCGATGTGGCGCTAATTCTGCTTGGCTAGGGTTGCCAGGGTAATCTCCTTTATAGCAAGCAGTCACAATCGTCCCAGCTGCCATGTCACACACGGCTCGGCCTCAAAAGCCGTCCCTCGTGTTCATGACTTTATTAGCGCCTGATGGTGCCTGAACGGGGCAGGCGTGTACCGAGGATTTATTTCCAGGATGGCATGACTGCAGCATGTGACATTAGCAGATGCTTTTATCCTAAGCGACGTGTGGCTGAGAAAGCGGCTGGGGTTAAGGGCCTTGCTGGGGTTAAGGGACACCCAGCCACAGGCTCGGAACCGGGCACCTTCTGATCACAGCATCGTAACCTATTGAGCCACATACCTCTAAAATGATTATTATTCTGGCTAAAAGCAGGGCCAGCTCTGCCTTTTTAGGGGCCCTAGGCAAAGCTTTACCTGGGAGGTCCTGCTACCAAGAAAATGAACAACACAGGCAATCTGCGGGCCCTAGGCAACTGCTTATTTTACCAAAGCCTGGATTCAGCCCTGGCTATAATAATAAGGAATAAGGGTTAATAAGAAGTAATAAGGATAAGTAGAACTGAGTAATTCTAGTCGCTGGCAGTGTTGGTGAGAATGTCTATCTTCGTTCTAAACAGAATTTGCTGGCTTGGCGGCCTAGTGGGCCACACCCAACGGCCCGCGGATACAGCGAGCCCACCAGCTGGCAGGGTCACCGCTCTGCACCCGCATTTGCACGTCATATTTGCACTGCTGCTATTTGCACGTCCAGAACACCATCATCTATCATATCCCAACAATGACCATGTTGGTTTTTCCGGTTTGGTGGGAGTCACGGCCCCTGTTGTACATTCACACCACGTCAACGTGCATTTCTGCGCCCGCTCTTCTCTACAGCACATACAATACAATAAATCCAAGGAAAAGCCCAAGGCAAACTTGCTGCCTTTTCAATAATGATGAATGGCGTGAAGACTTTACTACAGAAGTTTTTCTTTCTTCCTTGTAATGTTAAATAATCAGGTCTCTTGATAAACCACTGAAAAAGTACATTCGGCTGTAAGAAATGGGATCATGTGAATAGTTTGGAAGACATGATATTAACGTTTTCACACCCTCGTACATTAAACAGTGAAACTGAAATTGTAAAATTTTCTTATCTTATTTGCAGATGTTTTCACACTGCTAGTCAAATTAAAGAAAATTAGCTCAGACACAACAATGCGATAAAGCATGTCTTAAATCACAGTAGTTAGACAGATCTGAAACATCCTGAGTGAAAAATCCAGTTTAGTCTGCAAGGTAGATATTTTGGGGAGACTATGATAAGGTTCTCTCTGGGCACCACTCAGTCACTCTAGGTTAAGGAAACAACAGACAGAGGGGGCTGTAATAATTATAACTTTAAATCAACAGACATCAAAATTATGCAAGAAATACAGCCTTCACAGAAGGGTAGCAGAAGGAGATGGAAGCGAAAAGCCATCTAGCACGCCATGAAGATCAGGGAGGCTTTCGAAGGCTGAGGGAAAGGTGCCCTTTATGCAAAGTAAAGCCAGATCTTGGAGAAAATCCAGCGTGCTAAAGATCTGGGGCTGCGGAGAAGGTTCACATTTCAACAGAACAATGACTCTGAGCACAAAGCAGAAGCAACAACAGATTGGCCCAGTGAGAAGAAAGTGGCTGTCTGAGTATCTGAGCACACAGTCAAAGCCCAGACCTGAATCCATTAGAAAAGCTGTGGGAAGATGCAGACTATAGCCTACAGATTATCCCCAGCTAACTCGTACCAGCATGAGCTGTTTCGCTGAATATGCTAAATATTCTGTGTAGAGCTGAGACACACTTACCCAGAACGACTCCGCTGTAACCTCAAGGGCTGTGGAGACTTGCAGTGGAGACGCCGTTTCGTTTTATATTAAGTTCATATATCACTGACAACTTTTAGACGTTGGAACTGTGGTTCAATTGCCAAGGTGCATGACATTTCAATTAGGATTGATTTCTTTAGCTATTTAGTTGTTATATGGTGTATAAATAGCAGTATATATTCCCGGAGGGCCAAATTCCATTCAGTGACACAAGCCAACAACATCCACAGCCTCTGGCCTGGGAGGGTTGGGGGTCCTGATGGTAAAATTTGCCATGCAGGGACATTAAGGGGAATCTTTTTTTCAACGCTAAACATAAACATTAGTGTACACTCTACCTGCGGAATAACAGAAGATTCTTATGACTGCAGCAACAACGGAGCTCTGGGAAGAAAGAGCTACCAACAACCCCAGTGCATTTAGCGTCAGCAAAATACGTAGGAACTCCCTGCATAAGAGCTGCCTACTGCTACCGGACTACTGACTCCATGTATTCCTATCTTTATGGGGACTCTCCATTCATTCCTATGCGCATAACCCTAAGCCCAACTATGACAACCATAACCCCAACCCAGGCCAAACCTTAAGTAACCAAAGAAAATAAAAGACTCTTGGCATTTTTAGTTTTTTGATTGCATTCACAGATTTTTATAAAATCCTTATGGGGACTGAAAAAATGGTAAAAAGTTATACGTCTCCATCACATTGTGGAGACATCCGGTCCCCACAATGTAATAATTACAAACACAAATACACACACAGTGGGCAATTTAGAGACACCATTTCACTTAAACACATGTATCTGGATTTTAGGAGGAATATAGGTCACATGAAGACACACAGCAGTGTTTCCCAATCCGGTTCTCAGGGACCCACAGACGGTCCACGTTTTTGCTCCAGCCTATCGGGGGCTGGGAGGGAGCAAAACTGTGGACTGTCTGGCAGGGAGACAAAGTATGGACCGACTGCGGGTCCCCAGGGACCATGTTGAGAAATCCTGACAGAGCATAGAAGCTTCACGTATAGCAGGCATGGGATTCAAATCCACATGCTTGGAGGCATGAGGCAACATTGCTACCCAGTGAGTCACCCCACCTGATACAAACACAACAGATTAGCGGTTGAAGAATCAAATGCTAATAAGTTCAAACACAAATACCCAGGAAACAAAGCGAGTGTAACCTGAATTCTTAAATAAGTAGACACATGTATAAGGGTCAGGTGCCATGAGACTGACTAACAACAAAACAAGTAATCTGTCAATATCATGACTCACTTTGGATTTAAATTTTCAAGCTCATACCAGCCTGTAGGAAACACAAAAAATGCACTATTTAGCTGCACATGGAAAATTGAACAAGTCATTACAATGGACATCCTGCGAAATGCCCAGTGAGATTACTCTTCTTAAAACCCATGTTTTGATACCGTGAATGAAACAGAGCAGAGGAAGCCTGCTTAAGAGTTGAGGAGCCACCATTTTTGTTTTCCCCCAATTTCATGCCTATCTGTAATGGCAATTAAGCCTAATGCCATCAACTTTGCACAAACCCCTGTGAGCTGAAGACCAGCACAGAGCGACGTGCTTCATGCGGCTCTTGTCCCTACACTCCGTAGGCTTCATCGAGCAAAGTTACGCGCTTGAAGGAGCGCGCAATTCACCCAGCTCCACCCACAGCCCTGAAGGCGGCCAGCCAACAGTACATTCAGTAACAGCAATCCCCAAGGGAAAGAGGCTAATTCACCTTCTCTGGGCCTTCTTGCAACAGATGGGGCGGGACCAACGTCTGAGTGTGTGGTTCGGGCCTTACTTTGACCCAGAAGCCACTAGGGAGGCTGGAGAGTGCTGCACTTAATAGGATGGCAGTGCAGGTGGCCCCATGGAGAGAAGGCATAGAACTTGCAGAGCCACAGGACGGCAGAGACCCTGCTCAGAGCTGAATGCATTGAGTACCAGGCTACCTGCGGCACATGCATGAATGAGCAGAGGAACCTGGAAGCACTTTAGCATTAATCTAAATAACATTCCTGTTTTTCGAGGTGGAAGGTATCAATGTATTCAAGTTTCAACCAATTATCTTAAGAGAATGATTAGACTGGTTTTGGGCAAATATGCATCGACCAAAAGCAGCAGGATTAATCTACACTGGGGTCCATCTTAACTTGAATTTCACCCCGAGATATTGTCAGGTTAATTTTGTATAATGCAGGGCATCGATATTATTCTTATCTCAGTATCGTAACCAACCACAGTTATTCAAAACTTGCTGTAAACTGCCATCAACCTGGCAAGATAACACTGTGAGATGGTGTGCTTTGTTATTTAGAGATATGGAATGAGCAATATTAGGTGTGGATTCCTACCACAGGCCATAATTACTTTAATGAAGAAAATACGAGCCACCGGAATTCCTGAGCTTATTCTCTTACAGGGAACACAATGGTATTGTGATCTTCACTCAGATCAAATGGAAGCAGTAGCATTCTCAGTTTCACCGTGACTGCCTGAAGCTCACATCTTTGTAAATAACGGCAGAGAGAATCACGACCAAAAAACAATTCAAAGATATTCATAATACACTGCACATACTCTGGGCAGCTATTTTAGACAGTACGTAATATTACACCTGTTTTTGTGCAATCATAATTTGATAACTACACACCAGCTGAATGCATAGTTAAGCCATTCTTTTTGTATCATAGATATTTTTGCAAACCAGACTTCACTAAAATAACAAAACTTTTCATGTATGTGTAGCAGGAACGACAGGACAAAACAGGACCTGCAGGTCTCCAATTGCTTTTTTCTCATAAGCAACTTAGGATGGTTTGGGGTCAAACGCGATTATACATTAGTAACACAGGGAGACTTCAGGGAAATTTACTTGCTTCAAAAAGAATCCATCCCCCAAGTCTCAATACACACTGAAGAGCTCTGATGCTTCCTGTCTGTGGCTCTAAACGTTCAATATTAGTTAAACGAGTGTGGGTGATGAGGGAAGCTTTGATTTACATTCACCGCCCCAAGTCATTAAATTTACATGCCTGTCTTGATGTGGGAGCTGCCGGGCTTTCTCATAGTGCCATTGGTTAACTGACATCTACTGCAAGAGCAAAGAACAGAACAGAAAAGGGGCTGGTTTCTGGGGTGTGTCTAGCTGCCCTAGAGCACCATCCTTGCTGGTGACATCAGTAAAATGAGCCCAAGCTGCAGGCCAGGATCTCCTGGTTGGGGTCAGCTTCCCAGCACTGGGAGCCAATCTCAAAAATGCTATGGAACGCTGCATTTTTACCGTGGCCTCCTTGCATAGCTGGTCTTTCAATATATTGAGAATTTTTATTACTAAACTAAAACATATAATGAGTTACTAAAAGAAAATTTGAATGTCTTCTAAGTCTACTTAGCCCCCCTTAATAGCAGGAAAAAGATTTCATTTCAGGGTAATTTATGTCTTGTTGCGTGACAGGGAAAATATGAGGTAAAATGAACTTATATGTCTAAGCCTGTTTCAGAACTGGCTTTTGTTCATAGGTAATTTTGGGACGCCAGTTAAACTAACTGCATAGCTTTAGAGTGAGGGAGAAAACCTGTGCAATGCAGAGAGGCGATGCAGACCCTACTTGCACACCGCAAAGGCGGAACTCAAAACCTAACCCCTAAAGGTGCAAGGCAAGGTGCTCCCACTGTGCTGTTATTACACACACCTGCGACTGGACTCCAGTGTAATTCTGAAGCATATCTTTTATAAACGGAACCTTAGCAGTGGAAAATTAGGTGGATGGGCTGCTAGATGCAAAGTATTAGGTGACATTAGGTCATAATGACGGTACGATTAAAGCCAATACTGTTGCATAAACAGTCTTGACTGACAAAGATTAAGCAATTCAAAGCCAGGCAGCAATCAAGGATTGCATTAAATTAAATGACAATCAAATCCTCTAATGTATGCTGGTTCATTTGCAAAGCCGTGGTTTCTTCATTATAAGCTTTTTTAATTAGTCACAACGCTATGCTGCCACTAACGTACAGAACCAGCCCTGCCTGTCAGCCCAGCAACAAGTCATATTATTGACTGATCCGTATGATTAACAGGATTAGCGAGAGTTATAGCCACTACTGGAGATTGGAGCGGACATCTGAGGGCTGTTGGTGAGCTGGCTGCTTCGGCGGCCAGTGGCAGCGTCGCACTGCAGGTCTTCCTCTTAATGATCCATTAGTGTAGGGGCCGGCGTGTGCTGGAATGTGGGGTGCAGATCCCGCTGACCTCGTAATGAGTGGCCTCGCGTCTCAGGATGAAAGGCGACGTGCAGAGACGGGCCGTGCCTGGACACACTCCCACAGATCCAGCAGGTCTGCCAGATTCCCCTGCACTGGAAGCCTTCACCTCCGGCACCCCCCAACAATAAGGGCTCACCTCCTTACGCATTTGTAACATTCCGAGCCGGGAAATACTCAATCATGACGTTAAACGAAGAGCCCACACGCTGAGCAATAGGCACATTGTGGAGTTTAGATCGGAAAGGAAGATTCCAAAATACCAGAACTCATTCCGATATGGGCGTACAGTCCTGTTCACTGGCATTATTTAGTAATATAATCTACACTGGTTGTATGATGCATTTTTTCCATCCTGGTAGCAATCAGTTTGGGTTTTGGATATGCTCTAAAGTGTTTATCTGGGACAGAGACTCTAGCTTTTAAAAGTTCAAAACTTATAATAAAAGATCACCTATTACACATTTTTTAATAAGAACAATTCTATTAGCCAGCCTGAAATCCATCGAACCAGATCCAACTCTCAGATACATAATGTTAGATAGCTCTAAGTGGTCAGTCAAGTCATGTCAAGTCAAGTTGGCATTGTAGTCATGCAATCTGTACAGAGATATACCGCGGCACAGAATAACTTTGCCCCAGAACAACAAATGCAACATACAAACGGCAAGTGATAAGGGGAGGGTTTTCACAGTACTTGGAGTGCAAAACTGGACAGTGTGAAACAGGGGGCTAGATACAAGGGTTTATATGCATGTATAAGGGATTATATGCATAGCCCAAAGCACGCTCAAGTAAAACAAGACAAACCTTTAATCCAGTACATGCTATCTACAGGTAGCAATGCCGCTATAGTATATTCACTTAGACTGCGTAAAGGTCACTGTTCCGTTCTGGTCTTTATTTTCAGGCCGAAATCTCCCGTCCGAAACCAGCTTTTGGCCAGCAGGAAAAGGGAAGGGTGCCATCTGCTTCCTCAGATTTACGAGCCATGGGTCACGGACCTGTAAAAAAAACTAACATCCGGTACATCTGATGAAAAAAAAAGTCACTCTCACACCTTTATTTTTAGATATCGATCCCCAAAGCCCTGCCAGATGTGTGACTGTGTTTCTCCCAGGGTTATGAAGCACTGCTCAAAAGTCCAGTTGGGTCTAATGTTTGTTATTCCCCTAACACCATTACAGCATGAAATAGTTTATTTCTATCATGGTGATTAATGGTTGCAGTCTTCAGCTGTCTGTCATGGGCTGCAGTCTTTTCTACCACCGAGCTGCTCCATAATCTAATGCTGTGTAAAACTATGTTCCTGGATCATATAACACCAGGCAAGTAGCCATGAAGTAAAACAGTAAAATTACAAGATTTAACAGTTGGTGAATTCTACCGAGGGGACCCTTCCGGCCAGCGAAATAAACCAAGGGGCTATGGGTATCTAGAGCATTTCGCAGTATGGTGAGAAATGACAGAAATGTCAAAGCATTTGATGAGCAGAAGACAGCAGAGGCACCAATGATTCTTGTGCAGATTAACAGTTTTTAAATGTTGATACCTCTTCCATAACCCTTTGTTGGGTAAAGCTCACAGTGAGCCTGTGGCCTATCCCAGGAAGCTTATGGTACAAGGTAGTGGGAAAACATACACACACACACACATGCATATCCCTGTATTCATATCTTTATGGGGACTCTCCACTCATTTCTATGGGCACAACCCTAATCCTAACCATGACAACCTTAACCCCTACCCAGCTCTAACCTTAACCATAAGTAACCAAACAAAA
Organism: Petrocephalus schoutedeni; assembly: GCA_026780765.1. Lineage (NCBI taxonomy): Eukaryota > Metazoa > Chordata > Actinopteri > Osteoglossiformes > Mormyridae > Petrocephalus > Petrocephalus schoutedeni. Next base: position 14,806,952 of record JAODKL010000009.1, read on the forward strand.
TACAAGAACTTTAGTTATTTTTTTTTATTGCATTCACAGATGTTCACAAAATTTAGGTTATCCTTGTGGGGACCAAAAATAAAGGTAAATAGCTACAGGTTTTAACCACATTGGATGCAGACACACTAGGTGCAATGCCAGTCCATCAGAGGCGAGGACACATGCACACAAACACACACACAAGATCCAAGTTGCCTAAGTGCAAATGGAAACCCACACAAACACGGAGAACCTACACACTCCACACATAGAGCAGGGTGTGGGTTTTAGAAGTCCACTGCACTACCCAATCCGCAGTGCCACAATCACATTAAGTCAAGTGGACTTTACGGTCATACCATTTATACAGAGGTATACAGTGGCACAGAATAACATTCCCCCACGGCAGTGGTGCAACATGCAAACAGCAAGTGACAAGGGTAGGGTTTTCACAGCACTTACAGTGCAAAAAAGCGCAGTGTGAAATGGAGCACAAGGGTTTATATACATGATACCATTTGATTTCCAGTTTAAACCTTCACCATTCGATGCTATGATTCTGAAGAACACAAAAAATTATGTTACATTATGTTATATTTATAGATGTCTCTGAGATGAATTTCCTTTTCATATGCCGACCTCTTGGCATTTACGTCTGAATAATACTGCATTAAAAACACCATCTTTGATTATTTGTTTGGTGCTGATAGGGGATCAAAGAATAAGCTTTTCAGGACTGAACCTTCTCAAATTAAGATAATTCAAGTAAAGATATTTTATTTTCATGGCAATAGTAGCGAACGCTGGTGTGTCAGGATCATCACTTTAGTAGGTGGATAGCAATAAGGCAGCCAGGATATCAATAAGGCAGCCAGGATAGCAATAAGGCAGCCAGGTTTTTCTGTAATTGTAACCAGTTTTTAAATTTGACTGAAGTTCCATAATAGCATTCCATCATCCTGTTCTGTCCACAGAAATTAATCTTTCAGGTACAAAGTGTTCCGGGCCTCGACTGGCACACGGGCTGTTGACTGATAACCAAAATTTCAAACATTTGACTTTTGATAGCGGCTCAGTCGATGGGAAAATTACAGCGTAATTACGACATTTATTCAGCAGGCATTCCTCTAACAGATACAGATAAAATCGATAAGGCAGCATTACAAATTAACAGAACATGCAACGTAGCATAAAATCTCACCTGCCGTACCCGCAAAAAATGATTTGTATAATACAGCATTGTAGCAGAAATATCAATCCCTGTGACACTTGTCCTGATTTTACTTAGCATGTTGGAATAATGGCTCCCATTCTGCAGGCTGCTCTTAATTAAGTATTAATAGTGAGAGCATCTGGCACTATTATTTAGCAGCGCCTGCTTTATTGATTGGGCCGGTTAAAGGCATATTATGGAATGATCAGGATGCATTATCATTATAAAAGGGGATGGAACTAGGCTAGTGTGCAGAGGAGTGGAAAGGCTGTGGATGAGAGATGGAGATGTGTGGAGTGGAGGGGATTATTCCACTAGCAGCCTGCGGATAGCAGGTTCAGCACCCAGGGTGGAAGTGTGTACAGTGCCATTGCCCCTAAGTCCCTCCCTGGCTTTCAGCTGCAAATCCAACAAATCCATAGCTGCTTATTCAGTACTGGGGCGCAGTGAACCTGGGACCAGTTTCAGGAAGCACAGGCTTCCCAGACAGGATGCTGGTCCATGGTGAGACACACACACACACACACACACAAACACACACCATGGACAATTCAAACATCAACTCATCTGGCCACATGTTTTGGAGGAAACCCACAGAAGAATCAGGATAAGGTCCAAACTCCACACACACAGAATCTAACTACATACTGAGCCACCCTCACTTGTGAGTGGAGTTCATATTAACACGAATTAAAACAAAGCAAAACAGAGAAGGAGAGACCACAATGTCCGAAATGGCTACACGCCAGTCCAGATTCTCCCACAGGTGGGTGTATCAGCTTTTCTTATCAAAGAGAACCAGAGCAGGTCTTATGGCAAGCAATCTGGAAATGTAGATGGTGCCAGGGACGAGACTTGCCCAGATAAAAAGCTTTCAGGTTCCACTTTCCCACACTAACTCTCACATTACAACATAATTAATTCCTTTAACCATTGCGGTATGTTTATTCTCTGGGAAGATCTTCCATATTTCTGTCTGGAGGAGACAGTTTTGTAATATTGACTCCCAAGGGCTTGATTTTATTGTAATAAAACATGCTGAATTTTTGCTGTAAAAGTGTGCCGGTGCACAGGCCTGTGCTGTTCTGTTTTGCTCCTTTCAGGTAAATCACAGAACCCGAAGGCTCGCACTGCAAAGAATTTTGTGCTTTGACAATCAGTTAAGCTTTTAACAGAAATTTGAATTTTTATAGCAGCATTTTTTGAAAAGAATCTGTTTTGAGAACTGATTTGTATTTCTCATCCTGTTCCAGATGTTCTGACAGAATGCATTCTTTTGAATTTGACACATTAATTAAGGGTGTTTAAATTTCTCATATATTCACTTAATATCTTTTCTTTCAGAAACAATATTACACTGGAGTAAAAAGACTATATGCCTAGAAAAACATTAATGATGAATACCTTCCTCATAAACATTTTAACTAGATAACTTTAAAACAAATAAATATACAGTGCCAGTCACGTCTGGACACACCTGCTTTTAATGCATTTGTCTCCATTTTTGTTCACCTTAAAGTACAGTATAGGCACTGAAGCAGTGATGTAATGCATATCAAATATTGCAAGGACCAAGACAAGTGTTCAACATCTCAAAGTTTTCTCAAATTTTAGAACCCTTTTGCTTTGGTGACAGCATTACAGACTTTTGGCATTCTTTCAGCCAGCTTCCAGATGTAGCCACCTGGAATGCTTCTCCAACAGTCCTGAAGGTGTTTCTAAGTTGGTTGCCTTGCTCTTACTCTTCAATCCAGCTCATCCCAAACCAGCTCTATAGAGTTCAGGTCGGGGGATTGTGGGGGCAAAGGTCATCTGGCACATCACTTTCTTTGTTCACAAGAAATACTTACTACATAACCTTGAGGTGTGCTTGCGGTCATTCTCTTGTTGAAAAACAAATGTCCAGACTTTTGACTGGTAGTGTATACTCGTAAAAAAAAATAAAAGCCAAATGTGTTTTTGAATTAAACTAAATCAAAAATGCTTTTGAATTGCAGCACTATGGCTGAAAAAGATCCAGAGGTGGTTTATGAGGACACAGGCACTTCCTGCCAGATGTTTCCATGCTCCATCACCAGGTGCCATTTCAGTCCTCATCAACTGGAGTCCCGCAGCTTCTGGTTGTGGGCACTGTCTGTCGACCACATGTGCCATATTTAATGATTGTCTAGCTGCAAAATCTGAAATTAAAAGATCCCCATGTGGGCCATGATCTTCATTTGTGCAATCTGTAAAATGATGTGCAGACAGAATAGAAAACAAAAAAAAATGTTTTATTACTCCCCTTATGCATGGAGGTATGGATAGCAAAGTTCTGAATTATAAAAATCTTGATGCTATGTCGGAATATGCAACAATAACAGGAAATTGCTTATGTCACAAATTTCTATTGCTATCAGTATGTTAAAGACCTATCCAAACTTGCATTACAAACAGTCTCTGCTAAGCTAAACCATGAGAAGCGACAGGCTCTTAACACAGCTGAATACTGAAAAGCTCGCATAAAAGGTACACGGTCCAAACCTACATCACCTGGTGCCAGAACTATGCTGCCCAGTCACATGGTACACCCACGCGGAAAATGACCATCTGAGAGTCCTTATGACAGCCAGACTGAGCTCACCCATATCCCAGGATGCACGTGCCTGCAGGGGAACAGCACCCATCTCCCTTCCCATCATTAAATATAACTTTTCCAGCTTAGCCCTTCCTTTGTTCCAGCCTCTTATACGGTGCCATTTCCCGGCTCCCCGCTGCAGCAGCACGTGCATTGTCCCCCCCCACCCCACCCTGCTCCCCCATCAGTTCTGTGCTCCGTTTGCAGCAGCTGCTAAAATGATTTCAACCTCACACTTCAAACAGGGCCAAACATGGTGCACACTGCTGGATATTGTGAGCCATACCTCAGCTGTAATTTTTTTCTTATTTTCTTCTACTTGAAACACAGGTTATTTCATAGGAAATCGAACATGACTGAATTCTGACACTGGTCATGTAGCCATTCCAGAGATAAGGATGGATGTTAACCGTGTTTCCCAATCTGGTCCTCTGGGACTCTCAGACAATTCATGTTTTTGTTTGGGAGGTGGGAGGGAGCAAAAATGTGGACTGCCTATAAAGGATCCCTGGAGGGAGCAAAAACATGGACCTACAGTGGGTCTCCAAGGACTAGATTGGGAAACACGGATGCAGATGGAACCAAAGTAAGTTCCAGGAGAGTCCATGCTGTTGCACCCTTTAATGTGTACAATACTAGGTCAGAGGCTCTCAACTAATGCATCTAGTAATATATGGATGCAACACAGAGTTCTACTGAATAAAAATGTACTTTAACATAAAAAAAGAGTCCTTGCAAGGACAGGAGGATTAAGCAGGTACTGCTCACTGATTTGTCAATTCGGGCATCTTAGACACTATAGATGAACTCTTGTCATGTAATTCAGATCACAGGAGTCAACAAATATACTGCCAAATATACTTGTGGGATATAACAAGAGGAATTCGAAAAAAAAAGGTCAGCCGTCATGAAGAAACTGCATGCGAACACTGAACCAATTCATACCGCCATTTACAGCAAGACTAATTAGTTACCTATTTCGCCAGTAAAGAACGGCAATTTATGTGTTATCTGGAGAGTTGCTTAATTTGAAAAATATGATAAAATACAGTCATAAGGAATGGGAAAAGGAATTTATGCACACAGTTTTCCGTTTCAATTAAAGTATAAGTGCCGCGTTTAGTCTAACATGCAAACAGAGACGGCATTATATACTACTGGGTGAATTACTTAACTCGTGCAAAATATAGGGTTAATAAACTCCCATGAATGGGTTTTAAAAAGCAAACATATTTTAATGCAACTATTTTAGTTAACCACAATCAGAAAATGATTAAATATTCTGGACAAGCTTTTAATATTGGCCATAAAGCTTTAAAATACGAAATGTAACTAGCCTGCTGACTTTTTTGAAAATGCATATGTTTATTAATAACACTTATACGCACCATTTGGTGCTATGTTAAATCTTCATGTCACACCATTTTGAGCTGTCTGGAATGTTAATGTTTGTTACGACCGTGGTTAAGGAGAAGTGAAGAAGGCGCAAATAATAAAAAAATCGTCATCACGCGCAATTTTACAAGCACTCGCGCGCTTCGATCCCCTTAATATCTCATTCACCAGCCGTTCGGACAGAAACCCTAACCCCGCGGCTCGTTGCTGCTTACTGCAACTGACAGAAAACCATCACCATTCCCCTGTTCTAGAGCAGTTTCTCAGTCTGGTCCTCGTTTTTGCGATCGCGGACTACTGTGGCAGGGGGCTGGGAGGGAGCAAAAACACGGACCGCCTGTGGGTCCCCGAAGACTGGCTTGGGAAACACACACCAAAAACAACTTTGGTACCTTTATTTTCGATAACACTTTCAAGTGGCGATACCAAGAGTATATTTTTTATTGCGACAAATCGGTGATACATTAGTAACTAGAGCGTTGACAGGTTAAAATTTCTAACGATGTACTAGATTCTGGAATCAAAAATTTCAATTAGTTCCTCATTTGATTTTTACAGTGACGATTTTTCAGATGTACCTTTAAAATCCATAATGTGAACGAAACCTGGCATCTTATTAATAAATTACGCATTTAGTATGGAGAAGGTGAGTTTTGCTATTACAAACAGTGCGCTTTCCTGAGTTTATCGGGCAATCGTCCAGAGCTTTAAAAAATCAATCAAACGAGCGACTCGCAAACAGGTGCATTGTCCGAGTCTTGGCTGTGCATGGAGCTGAGCCCCGTGTCCGAGTCCTCGTCATTAGTCCCACAGGTCTTGGAGAGCCCCCGGGCCTGTTCCACCCACTCGCAGTCCCTCTCCAAGGACGGCGACATCACACTCTCGGGATTCCCCTTCTCGTCCTCCGGCTGTTTTGCCGCTGGCTCTGTACCCAGAGCGTCCACTTGCTCGAGCAGACTCCTCAGCTCTTTATCTTTCGCATCCCATAACTCCTGGCTCAGATTCAGATCGCCTCTAATAGCCTCCAAGTCCGTGTTCAAACGAAGCCCGATATATAAGCTGGTGTCCAGCTGTGTTTTAATCCTCTCCTCTTCCAGAAGCATCTCGTTGTCGGGTGAAATTTCAGTCTCGGCTGATGCGCTCGCCGTGAGCTCAGGGGCTGCACTCCGCACGCCGACAGCCGCCTCCTGCAAGGTGCTCTCTGCGTCTTTGAGCTCCTTCTGGCGTCGTTTCATCCAGCTTTGGTTCAGCTCTTCTTGTATTTCCGTAGTAATACTGTCCATCAGTGTTTCTTGCTCGGCCAGCTTCTCCTGCAGCATGAGAACTTCCTCGCATCTCTTGGCGTACTCCTCGAACTGGGAGAAAGCGTCGGCGGGACACGGCTGCTCGCTTTCCGCGACAGAGTCCAGCTCAGGTTTCGAGTCCACCAGGTACGTGTCCTGCACATAGTTGATCCCATGTCTTTTCATCCTGTCGAAGTGAACTTTCGCTTCGTACACGTCAATCTCTCTGTCGAGCTCCCTGATCCTTTGGATCTGCTGGCGAATAGTGTGATCTTGTGATATCACCAGGTGTACTAAAGTTTCCATTTTCTCAACAGAGGATGTATCCTTGGACAGAACTTCGACCCTCTTTTTATTAATTTTATCCAGTTTTCTGAAAGCCTTTCTAACAATTCTCCTCTGTTTTTCTGGGGAGAGAGCCATGGTCACCCGTGCGGTCCCCTTATAAATACACGGACTCTCCTTGCTGAGTACGACGCGCGCCTCGGCGCTCCGTGGTCCGGTGTTGGGTAAAGACGCCTCGTTTTTAACCAGGACAAACCTAATGTTTTCCTGCTCCTCTCCCCACGCGTTCCACAGACGAAGGATTTTTGTTTTGTTTGGCAGAATCCTTTCAAATCCTCTCCATTTCTCCACAACACAGTAGGATTGCGGAGAGCCAGACAGCATAGTCGTGCCTTGGTGTAAATTCTGGTCTTCGAGAAGAACTTTGACAACGTCGGCGCAGGTAGTCCGCCTCGACAACCCGGAGACCAGCTTCTCCTCTCTGCAAACCCACACAGATATTTTGCTTTCCGCCACATCCATTTCTATATCGGCACAATTATTCCAATACAGTATTTCAGGTCTGAAATGTCACTCGATTGTCGGTGTAGATTCAAAAAGCACGAAACTTCTGAGTCCTCCAAACAATGTCAAGTGTATAGGCTCCGCATTTCTAAATCCAACATTTCATTACAATTTCATGCGAAAGTAACCTCGAAGAAATAGTGCATCGGTACAGCTGAAGAGAGCCTGACCCAGAAAGTTAGGGCGCACAGTCTGCGCGCGCGCGCTGCAACTTCCCAGTGCTGAGTGAGGCGCTCCGGCACGAGGCACCGCACTGCCAGTGAGGCGCGCGCACTAGCGCGGGGCCCCGGGCTTCCCTTCTTTTTGTGGTCACATGACGAGTCTGACAGTAAGTCCACGTAAAACGGGACGCGTGACTCCGCCCCTTTTTCTTAGCGCAAGAAGGGTTGCACGACAGAAATGACATTATGACCCATGATACCGTGCTGGTCCAATTAACACCGTCTCAGCCAGTAATTTATTTCTCAAAATTGTATCAAATGTAAAAAGACGATATCGCATTCAAGGTATACACCTATTTAAGTGTGTTTATGCGTGGCACATTACAGCTCACCACACCAAAACTCCTAAGGTGTAGATCTTTTACAAAATGAAAAACAAGAGCTTTTCTTTGAGGCATAAAACACTTTATAAAATTATTGTAAAGAATTGCTAGTTTAAGACTTCACGGTTTCTTGAAGTGGTAGGCTGTCCACCCCAAGCATCTTAAAAGTAAGCTGTGCATTTGCACAAGTGTGAGCTAAATGAGCTTTAATGCCACTTTTTGTATAAAACACATTGTGGCCTGCTTGCCAACTGCACTGGGGCTTGTTATATACACTTGTTACATGTGACAAATTAAATTTCTAGGTATGTATACACAGGGAAATATATTCTACGAGTGATATCACTTAATTTAAATATTTTAAAATTTAGATAAATACTGAATTTTATGTGCATAGAGAATAACTCA
>JAODKL010000009.1:14845713-14866486 GCA_026780765.1 Petrocephalus schoutedeni
CCCCCCCCCCCCCCCCCCCCCCCCCCCCCCCCCCCCCCCCACATCTGCAGCATGGAACAGCCCTTCGGTCAAAACGGCGAGCGAGCCAATGGCGAATGGCGAGGCAAATAACCGCTTCCAATCTGCTGCGAGGGCACGCGTCTGTTACTAATCCCGCAATAAACACGGGGCGTGCAGCAGTTTACACTTGCTTGTCACAGCACACCATGCCCCCCATGGGCGGAGGGCCGCAGGCGAACACAGGCTGGCTCCACCCAGAATTACACTCCCAACGCTCTCAGTAGTGGGGGCAGGATTTAACTACAGATAGACTGAATGGGTGTTCAGGCACCAGCGAGAGCACTCGCTTTGCTACTATACACCACACAGACACCCCCACAGCATGCATGGAGATTCAGCTGACCTCTAATGAACCTCTAGACATGTACATTTTTCCCACGCACTAATGTAGTTAATTAAACATCAATATAACATAATCAATTCTGCAAAAACCTCAAAAATTCTCGACAGCAACATTTGCTCAAAATTTGTTAGAATGACATCTCAATTTCTAAGGTGTACGCAATAAGTATAGATGATCATATGTGTAGAGTACAGTTACAAATCTCTCAAATATCCTGGGAATATTGTAAATAAAAAAAAATACGTAAAGCACAGTAGATGCATATGATTTCAGTGTGTCAGAGATGTTGCAAAGAATGACCGATACTAGATAAAAAGTCATCAAAGCTGCGAAAATAAAATCGGCACACGCAACAGGATGCCCCCACGGAGGAGGACGGCTATCAATTCGGCTATCAAATCTCCAAGAGCTGTTCATTCTGACACATATCGGCACGGCACTGCCCAGTATGAAAGGGCCACGGTCACGTGTGCACGCGTACATAGTCTGCAGGGAATTTAATTACACGGAGGTAGATAAAGAACAGCAGTGCGGCAGGTGATTTATGTAAGTAATCAGTCTTGTGCTTTTTACCAGGGTGCTGCCACTTCCGCCCGGCTCTCCCTTTCCTGCTCTTCAGAGAGCATCGCGGCCGGGTGCTATTTACAATGCCTTCTCCGTCTTGTTTTTCATCTCGCTCACAATGAACCTCTAAGACTAGGCATGGCGCCAGCTCCAATGAGACTCAAAGCACCAAAAAGCTCTTCAGGTAAACAGTATGATAAGCTAAGCTGCAAAAATTAGAAATTGTTTTGAACCGAGAGGCAGTTGCTATAGAGACTGTTGCTAATTAACTGCATTCAGCCATGGGAACAAAGGGCTTTAAGGGCACTCAGAACGGCATCTTTCGTCGCGAGCTATGTGCAGTGTCCCGCGCGCTCCCGGCTCCCCTCACTGCTGGAATACCTGCGCGTCTGCCGTAAGAAGCGTGTCCACGACTTAGTTGGAGAGGCACCCTGCAGGCCACCAAGCCAACAGGCACGCGAGGGTCTGCCTCCCAGCCATCAGCCGCACCTCTTAAAATATAGACTGACACTGTTATAACTCGAAGAACCATGGAGGCTGGTTCTAAACTTCTTGCCCACTTTGTCGGGATGTCCTGCCAGCAAGTGCATTATTATACTATAATATTCTGGCCGAATTAAATATCATGGTGCACACAAAATGCTTTGTGCGAGACTGAGATGCAACAGGTGGGCAACGCCTCTGGGGGCCAGTAATGCAGGCAGGCCTCCGCTGAGAAGCTGTGCACACACCCTCAAAGCCATGTTCCTGAGAGCAAGCTGGCTCACAACTGCACTGCAGAAATATTTACATTATAAACTTTAAAGCTTTAGCTTAAATTTAGGCTACATCAGAATGCTCCCATTTTTGGTTAGAATCTGTTAAAAAGATTACCAATGCATCGGGGCCCTCTCAAGTATATTTAATGGAGATTATCTGTAATTTGAGTTCATAGACCGTCACACCCAATATATTTTATAAAGCTATGTATAAACGGAATTCAGAATTTGAAGAGTACAACAAATATAACTTTTTAAATGAAAAATACCCGAGGCCACTGACATTATTTCCCCAGTTTACAGATGGTATGAATAAAACATGAGTCAGTTTGGCAGATATTCACATTTCATGCAAAGAAACACACTTTTCCCTATAAATATTCCAGACCAAAATTAAAATCATTCAATACAATCCCCATCCACGTCAGATATTCTCAGGCAGGACAGTAACCCCACAAATATAAAATTGCTCAATCGGAATTAGATGGTGGAAACCCAGACAAAATCAATAATCAGCACCGCATAATTATAAATAGGAAAAACGAGAGCTATTAAAGGAAAGTATGGCCCATTGATGGTGACCGTGCAAAGGAGAGAATTTGGGTATTCTTAGAAATGCCCTTAATCTTGAGTGTAATACACTGATTAGCTGGGTATATTTAAAACTGATTTTTTAAACACTCAATTTAAAGAAGCATTTAAAAATTAACAGACAGTTATGCACACAATTAAGTCATCATATTAGGCCCCTAAATATATACCAAAAGAATAGCATCTTTATCCATACAATCGAAAGACACTAGCATGAAATTTCCACTGCACAAGTACACATCCATAGTTTATAAAAGTGTAATAAATGAGTTAACTGCAGGATAGCAGCCCCTTTTCACAGACTGATTTAAGCACATGCTGCATAACGCTTATATAATGCGGGGGGGGGGGGGGGGGGGGGGGGAATTGTTGGCGATTTAAAGACACAAAGCTAAATCTTGCGCAGATGGGAAGTGGCTGACAAAAAAATGCCCTGAATAATTCAAGCAATTCCAGCCAGCCCTAGTGGATGTTTGAGTTACAGTTCATGGTGGAACGGGTTTGGCACTAGGACCCAGTGACAGCTGGTGTGCCCGACAACAGGCCCAGGCTCCACTCAGAGCGGGCCGGACGCCGCTCCAATTTGCCCGGCTCGCCTCTCCAGCCAGCCAGGGAACCTTGTTTCAAAAAGGGGTTGGGGGGGGGGGGGCGGTTGTGCCGCCCAAATACTTCCCCTCAAAGTCCCTTTCAAACCTCTCTTTCTGCTGAGAGTCACACACCCCCATTCCCCCCTTTCCGTGGCACAGGGAGCAGCCCCTGCAGAGGCCGCTTGCTTACATCCTATCCTTGGGTCCAAAGCAGCCTTTAGTTTTATAAACAAATCACAAAGGAAATCCAGTAATTCGCCTCACGTAAGTCCTCTAGCCCCTCTCCCTGCACGTCAAATACACCGAGCGGCACCCTTTGGCCACCGATTACAAATTAACTGTTTATGCTCACGAACAAAAAATGTTCATTTCAGGCATTAGCTGCTCCAAGATAAGATTTCAAAAATAAAAAAATAAACACATGAAATAAAATTAATAAATACATTTTTCTTTTTTTTTTTCTGGCGCACATGACAAAGTTTTACAAATAGTGTTGAAAACAGTGATGAACTCGGGTCTCTCTGAAATGGCCCTTTCGGCCTCCCTGGGATTACAAAGGCAGTTTGGTAAATCTGCAATCGGACACCCTGTGCATCTTGTAAGACTGACCCCTGACCATGGCTAATGGCCAGACAAGGGCTCAGCACAATCACACAACAAAAGGCTGACGCCTGTCGCCTTCTGCTGATAAACTCTGCTCCAGATATCCTTCCTTTAGAAACTAAACTATTGTTTCCACATCAGGTTTGTGTAGAAAGAAACTGTATAGACAGACAAAGCAGAATCACACTAAAAACAAACTGCATGACGATTTCTTCCATTCTTCTCCGGTGTTCTAATATGCCTATTGAAAATATTCACTTAACATTCATTTTTGGAGAAACAAAAAAAAAAAAAACTCAAAACCAATTAATGCTAAATAATTCTTAAAACATAAAATAAACACAAAATTAAAAAAAATTTAAATTCCATTCCTGAGTTGCAACAGGAAGCCATTCCCATCTAAAACCAGTAATACCCGATCCACTGAAAGCAAACATAACAGGCCTAACAAATGAGTGGGTAAAAAGGCATACTGGATTAAAAACAAGACCTTAAAGTAATTTCAACCATGTGCACTCTAATAACCCCTAAAGGTACATTCAATATTTTCTTCATCTGTGCCCTCGTATTCTGGTCATGGGACAGTTTGCATTTGATGGCAGGAAACTCTCCCAAACACCGACGAGGCCCTGTCCTCAAAGGCGATCGCCCGAAACTCGCCGGGCCAATTTGAAGTACTTCGCTGCGGAGCGGGGAGCTGGCGCGCTCCTCCTGCGCCCGCGGTCCGCGGGGGGAATCTGCACTCTGAAATCCCTTTGTACCGGCAGCTGAGAGGCCTCACTGCTGCTCCCAGACTTTACATTTCATTTGGCCAGAGGGGTCACATGACAGCTGCAAATGAATGCCCCGAGGGCTCTTTGTGCTTTCATTTGACACTGACAGGCTGTGAGAGACTCCAACGCCACAGAAAGAAAATATTCCTTGTTTCCATTACATCACCCTGCCAGGAATGGGGGAGGGGCACAGCTGGTGGCGGCCGCTGTACCATCTGCTCCCGACTAATAGTTCATGCTGCTTTACTTGTAGACTCCTACTTCTCCAGAGCAAGGCATTAATGTGCGAGTCCCGCCAGTAGAGCCCCTGCCTTAGCCATGAATTCCTGATTAGCAATTTCACTAGCATTACCGCCATCAACACACATACTTTGTTTTTTTTTTTCTTCCTTCAGGGCCTGTTTTTACCCATACATTGTTTCTTCTGCTAGTGGATGCCGAGGTTTCTGCGGCGCCTTTTCGCTCCGCGCCGCGCAACACGCGGCCGCCGGGTCACGTGCGCCCGCGCCGGTTTGCGGGGGCAGGCCTATTTACGCTCTCTTTATGCCTAAACGCGCTAAATTCTCGCGGGGAATCCGCAAGAGGCCGCACAATCGGCCGCTCTGTGCCGCACACAGGGGCATTCTTCTGCTCGCGGTGACGTCACGTAGCGAGGTTCGAGAGGTGAAAAAAATCCCAGTTTGGAGACGAGTGCATCTGCATATGGAGAGAAGGGTATGGGGGGGGGGTCACGGGGACATATGCAGTGACTCTCCCCCCACCCCGCCAAACTCACCGTACATCTTGCCTTCGTCAGAGAGGATGATCTTCCTGCGTCCACAAGGTGGGTAGATGGCCAGAGCCTCCTGGAAGCTCTGCTCGATGTCCGGGCTCCAGACCCCCTCTGCGTCATTGTCCATGGGTTTGTCCGCAGAGTCGCTCATCCGCTCGACGTCCTCGGAAGGACTCTCGCTCCCGCTCCAGCTGCTGGGATCAATGGTGGCGGTTTGGTCCTCCAAGCCGTAGCCTGGAGCAGACTAGGGAGAGACCTGGAAGTGGCAACAGACAAACAGAAGCTGTCACCCGCCAGGACGCACACATCTGCTTGGAGAGCCGGACCGCGCGCCTGGCTTCCGATGGTCAGCGGCATGGCCAGACGAGGCGCGAGAGGGGAAGCCGCCACATTCAGCCGACCCGAAAGATTTAGCCCGTCCGCAGGTCTCCTCAGAGGTCATCGTGGTAATTTTCGTGAGCGCTACTCCTAAACCTGAAAATGTGACTTCAAAAAATGCACAATGGTCTCATTTTCCAGGAAAATGTAACATTTTTCTTCAGGTGGTGTTTGTTCCCGGCTGATCTGAGGAAAAATGAATTAGTTTGTTCGTGCAAAATGCCACAAGTGAGCATCTACTGTCATCTCTGTGGATTAAGCTGCATTCTTATACTTAGTAAGAATCTCTCTCTGAAATGAAGACAACGCGAGATGGACGGCCTGGTGGAATCAGGTGGGAGAGTGCAAGCTAAGGACTAATGTGGCAATGGCCTTAAATCATTAATCCCAAACAGCTGGCACCTGCAACGCAAACTATTTTTTCTCTATTACTGTAAAAGCCTCTGTCAATATGGCCGATTCCACTGCAGCCCGTCAGGGTTGTCAAACAGGCTCTTAAATCTGGATGAATTCATGTTTGGGGTGCGGGGGTGTAGTCGCACAAAGATTTATGGAGGACAATGAAACCGAGAGCCCCACGATAAAACCCCCATATGAATCCCATCCTGTACCTGTGCTGCTTTCAATCGCAGGCAGAACTACCCTGTTGTCCTCATCTAACAGAATACTATAGTATTCTGATGCCCAGATAGCCATCCTACATGAAGATTTATTTACATGAATAAGCCCTAAATCAACAATAGCATGGATTTAGGTCTGCAGATAGGTAAGTAAAGGCCACACAGTCATGGCATACGATGGGCTGTAAATAGGAGAGTCCTCCAGCACTTAGTAACTGGACTAGAAGTTCCCTCCCCTTCCTATTTAGGAAAGATCCTATTCATGCAGCCCAGGCTGTTGTAAAGTGGGACCAGCAGCATATGTTTCTTCTAGAATGTCAGCTCAGGAGGGGGAGGGGAGCAAGCTGTTGGGAAAAAAAAAAAAAAAAACTCTGGGAGTGGGGGTGGTGGGGGGTAACTGAATTCCGTTTTTGTGTGCTGAATGCTGACACTGCAGAACTCACTTGCACACTGATGGGGGGGGGGGGGGGGGTCCATTCCAACCACTAAATAGCTCAGCCCTCTCTCCTTCCTAGCCGAATAACGAACTACGCTGGTAATCACTGGTAATGACTTCCAGCTCAGCGATGTGCCGCGTGCAGTGTGGTCCTCCGGCCGCCGCGTCCTGCACCCAGGGAACACGCTGGCCTTTCCCTTCCCCTGTTACAGCTTCGCTAGAGTGTCGGGTGTTGAGAGCTGGAGGTAGACTTCCACAGCTAAGCGCGTTTGGACCGGGGTGTCACATTAGATCAGGCCTCCGCTGATAATCGGGCCCGGGAAGCATTTCCAAATGGTCTGCGCCTATTCCCGGGATTTAGCACCTCTGCTATTGTCATTCCCCATGCCTGGGACCAGGTGGTTTCGATGACACCGGAGCAGATCCATCTCTCCCGCTGCCCTGATCGCCGCCGACATTTCTCCACCCCTCCACAAGTGGTTTCCCCCACGTCACATGACCGGGATATGAGCGCCTAGACAGGACGGCACAAGAGGCCTTAAAACAATGACTTTCTGGCACAGGGGGGCAACGTTTCACCAACCGTGCAGCATTTCCACAGCACTGAGGATGGGCTCACGGCTCGGAGTAAAGTGCACCACATCGTAAATGGCTTTTACTTAGAGCCCAGAGATGTGACCACGTAAAATTAAGTGACCAGAGAGATGTGCAGATCTGTTAGAACACATTACTTACGGCACTCCAGCAAATTCAGTTTTCCCCGAGGAAGCAAAGATGGGGATGGAGAATACTTCCAAGACAATGAATTGTTCAGGTTTCAGTCTTATGACAGCTACCTTTATAACCAGTACTATAATAACTGCTTCAGTAATATGATTGAGCCAAAAATTAAGAAAAGAAAATCTTAAAAAGTCAGCAGGCTGCGAAACTAATCACTGTACATGGGTAAATTTAATCCCGAGTGATTTAGCCGGGCAAAAATAACCTTAGCCTACCTCAGGAAGCACTTTCAAGAAGTCTTTGATGAGTAGCTCTTAATCAGATCAATGTTAAGCTAAAAACACCAAAATGACTGCTTCATTATAAAGTAGTTTGCGGGGGGAAAATCCATTTCCATTCACGTGTGCTACATGGGAATGTGTCTTGGCACTTGGTCTTTTCATTCCACATGAGCCGTTTTCAAAATAATTTCAGCAAAAACATATGCCTACATCTCCCAACGTGAAACAAACAGATAAGCTTTGCTGCGGCTGTACGCAGGGTGCTGTTCAGCCCGCCTGCGCGTCCAGATGTGTCAGAAGTAGACCTGCAGTGTCAAACTCTAAAAATAGCCATTTACTACACAGATGAAAATTACAAAACGCCAGAGTGGAAACAGAAACAAACTGCCTTAATTTCCCAATTAACTAAACACAGTCCAAAAGAAACCTCAAATAAAATGTGTGCAGCACTGAGAGAAAGTAAGGATCCATTAATACGACTGTAAAAAAAACACATTTTTATGTAAAGTTAAATGTCTAACAGTGGCAGTAACAGACAAAAATAAGAAAAAAATATATATCAATGAAGTGATTCAAGATCTTGAGGTAATTCAAGATCTTACATCACTGTGTGAGCACAAATGAGACCAAAGCTCCAAAAAAAATGTGCAAAAAGTGTGCGTTGAAGAATGTAACCTGTCAAATCTGAACATCACATATCAGGTTGAGATTCCAGGAAATGCATGGATTTGGTGATAGGTTTAGGAAGAATCTGTGGTGCCCTCATATTTATTGTCTTGTCCACAGGGCACATAAACACGTTGAGAAAAAACGCTGCGATGAAGCAGCCATAATAGTCAGTATTCTGCAAGGGTTTGGCACGGGGAGGAAAAAAGAGCCTAAATATTGTGATTGGTGCAATATGGCTCCAGATGACGCTGGAGTGGGGCTGTTTGTCCAGACCTAAGCAGCAGATGGGAGAGGGAGATTAGTCATGCAACAATATACTGTGGCCATGCTTAGCTCGCACTTCATCCTCAAGGCTAGGACGGCGTTCCAAACAAATGCACGACAAGGATTCGGTTCTGTGCGGGAGGGGTCGGGTGCCCACGCTGGGCTGCTTTCTCGCGCGCCTGTAGCTCGCCACCAGCTGCTGCAGATTACCTTTGCTGCTGACGGGCCCAGCGGAATGGAAACGGCGGCTCAGCGATCGGCTCGTTCTGATTTAACGCGGCGGTACGTACATGTCAGGATGTGCAATTAACAGGCACTGGGCAGCACGACGAGGATGGGACCCGGGTCAAAAAACGAGCAGCTGAGTAGGCCGGAGACGGACCTCTCTCACTCGTCACTCAAGTCACGCAAAAAAGCCAAGTACCCTTGGAAATGAATTCTCAGCCTACTTCAAGGGAGTATTTTAAACGTCTGTGGGCAATGCCTGGCGCAATGAAGAAGGCCTGGCTACAAGCAGAGCTCCCCTACTCACAACGGGCAGAAAAACACAAGCCCATAGACGGCACGGTCAAATTCACAGAGCTGGCCCAGCGCAACAAATGGCGACAACTTCGGCAATGCTGAGAGTCTCACAAATCCATTTCATTTCTCTGACAATATAATCTGTAATGGGTGCCAATGCTTTAAAATAAAGTTAAGGATAAACATCTCCAGCTTAGAAAACATGGACAAAAAGACTGGAATGTTTTTGCATCAGATGTTCTCAATCAAATTTAATGAATTTTGGTTACTCTTTAAAATTTATTTAGCAGACGCTTTTATCCAAAGAAACATACGTTTGGAGAAAGCTGGGTCAGACTGCGGCCTTGCTCAAGGGCCCAGTGATGAAATTACTCTGATGACTGCGGGATTTGAACCAGTGACCTTCTGCTTTCAGGCACAACATCCTAACCAGTAAGGCCACACGCACCACTGTGAGAAAGTTAATTTACATTTATATATCTTTAATAAAAGTGATGTATGCAGTGCTACACCATGTCCAGTTTAGGTGGAGTGGGGAGAAACATAAATTATACAATGGTGACAAATGATTACAGTAAAACTTACATATTCCTCCTACCTGCATTAAGTCACAGAGGCAGGCCCTTACATTTTGCTGCAGCCGGTACGTTTTTTTTTTTCTTTTGGTCCCAGCCAATCACACGCCGGCCACTGTGACGGTTCGGTTTTCCAGGCCACCCCACTCGGGCCGCATTGTGGCACATCGTGGCAGGGGGTCACCCTCCCTGACGCCAACGAGTGCCCGAGAAAACGGGAGTGGGCTGTCGATGGGGCGCAAATATTCCACCATATTCTATTTTTTTTTCCTCCCTTTTTTGTGAAAAGAACGGGAAGGCAGACCTCATTTTGGACAAGAAAGGCCTGTTACTATTTGAAATCCATTATGAAAATTACAATTTCAGAGACTGTCAGTAAGAACGAGCATCAGAGCAGCAATTCCAGCCAATTTGTCTATATCTACTAAAGTAAATGGGCTAGGAAATCATTTCCAAGAATATAAATATATATATATATTTTTTTTTTTATTTATTTAGTTTTATTTTTTTTCTCCATAACAGACAATCGCTTTGCCATCTATTAGTCATAATACATTGCTTGTAATCACTGATTACAAGTGGAAAAACAAGACATTCTCCTCCACCGGAGACATGACATCCCTATACAGCAGGGAGAGCACCCCCATGTGGGTTAGCGTGCAGACGGCCCAGGTAGGAGAGCGCGTCCTTTGCCTACACAGCATTCAAGTGAAGACGACAAGCCGAAAAGAGGACTCGCGCTTCCAGCCGTTACACAATCACAATTCCGAATTTAGAGCTTTCATGTAGAAATATCATCATGGAAGGAGTCTAAAAGCTAAAATAATAAATATCACTTCTGGGCACCCAGATACCCCTTTGGCGGGCTTGACAGTTTCGTTTTAAACTACCGTTTATTCACATTGCATCGGTTTCACAAATATGGTGCAGTGCCTTCAAAATAAGTGACATATCAGCCACCAGTGAGGGACATTTTAGATATATGTGGTATCCATGTATGAATGTTTGAGGCAACAACAATGTTGTTCCCATGCCTTGGTCGGGGTCGTGCTCTGCATTGCTTTTTCTACGATGAAGAATGAGACCTTTTATTAGGACTGGCAATGGCTCTCTATAGGCATTTTATGTTTACAGCAGTGTAGTCGCTTCATGGTTACAAGGACTTGCAGTGTGTTATGACAGCGATGGAGACAATTTAAGAAATACAACTGAGCTGCAGTGACTGAAATGTGGGCAAGGTCAAAATATTCATCTGGAATATCCATTGCCCCCTCCCTCCCCAGCAAACCGTCTCACTTTGGATGGCTTACAATGGTGGCATTATGCAACGTAGCATCATAAGCACAGAGGATGACAGACGAGACTGTACCCCTCTTGAGCGCCACCTTCCAATGCCTTCTGCTATACTTTTAATGGCAACAAAGTTTCTGCGGAAAACGCAGTTCTGAGAACCGCGGGGGAAGTTAGAACGCGATGCCCAAAATAAGGCAGGAAGGACGGGCAGGCAGTACATTTGACTCGTTCGGATGCAAACCCGTTGTTCCATCATGGGGGCATGATGGCAGTAAGTGACATACAGGGGCCACTGCTCTTTTTGTTTTCTTTAAGCAATCACTACTTGGGGGGACAGGAAACGGCGTGCGGCAAGCAAACTGCAACATGGAGGCTGCATCATTTCAATGAACATGCAACACGGAGGTTCTTATCATTTCTAGAAGGCACGAGACCAACGGCAGCCTTTGTCTGCCTCCAGAAAAAGGCCCGTAGCTGATTACAGAAATGCTATTTCCCTGCTTTTCAGTACATTTATATTAACAGCATTAAATACTTACACGGCTGTAGTCTATCACGGGGCAGAGAATTCAATTAACAATGACCTAAAAATGCGTCCTTTCAAGCCTTTCTCTGCGTGATGCTTTACATTTCAATGGCATTCATCGGAGAGAGCGCGTGCACATCTTGTACCGCCATGACGGCACAGCACTCCACTATGTGGGACGGGCTCCTTTTATTCCCTTGGAGTGGACTCTGCCGTACTGGGAATCATTATCACCCTATGAAACGGCCTGCAGTGGAACAAGCCTATTTACTTGTTAATTCGTATTATTCCTCTGCCCGAGCTCATAAGGCGCGGTTACCTCCCCCTGTGAGAAACCGGCAGCGAATATTGCAGGCGAAACCACGTTTCTACATTTCGGCAATTATAATAACATGGGATGCGTAGCTATAAAGACGAATGTCATTTTGGGTGACAGCTAGTATGCAGGTATTGGCAATTGGCTTGACGTACTTTCTGTTTCTGCTGCATTTGAAATGTGTGGTCTCTTAACAGCCAACATTTGTCACTCAACCATCGAAAGTTGGCACTGGATACCCGTAGAGAGATGAACACGACTTCAATTTTCAACCTGACTGCACCTGACAAAATTGTTATCCTTACACCAGAGGTGGACTGGTCCCCAATTACTAAAGAACTTTTTACCCCAGAATGGCCAGCTGTCAGAGACCTATCAACAGCTTGGTTAGTTCCCCAGCTATGAGTGAATTGTTTTAACTTGAGCGATAGACAATGACTGTCCCCAAAACTGTCCAACTGTCTTCTGCTTGACTTGTTTGGTTTAATTAGCCATACACAAAATTTACGGAACAATCTACGTTTTCCATAATCAAGATTCCACCCCCATAAAACAAATGCCACAAGGCATCATTATGAGAGACCGTTAAAAAGGCAAGAATGAGTTATTTAATGAGTGCTTATTAATATTTACTTACTGAGGCAGGAATAGGTATGTCAACAATATGTTAACTGGTACAAATTCTCAGCCCATTCCGACACTTAAATACCAGCTGATTCAGTGTTACTCTGCTATGGTTCAATAGCATTTTGAATTTTCCGGGAAAGCTGTTGCCACCGATTTCACCGCGCCTACCTGCCACGTGAGACCAGTCTCCTAGCATCCAAATCGTCACCTTTAATCACGAGAGCACCAGAACTGGAGGTCAGCCTATCAGGCTCATAAGAACACTAATTATCAGGGCCCGTGAGAGGTAAGAATGTCACCTGTGTGGCGGCTCCTGTAGTCGTGACAGATAATTGCATTCTGTTCTACCCCTCAGTTGCCACTATGGAAATGTTCTTATTAGTGAGGAAAAAAAGAGGGTGGGGGGATGGGGGTGACAGGGGAGGGAGGCAGGCAACAAGTGAATTCCTGGATCAGAGTGGCCTGTAGCTGCGAGAGGCATAAAAGGACATGACACTTACCCACACATTACATAAACCGTCCTCATTTGTGCAGGACTGGAATCTAGATCCTTAAATTAAGAGAACCAATTTCAGCCGGCTTACAAGCCCACAGTAACAAAACAGCAGCCCAGCAGACTGAAATGTAATTTTCCATGTCTTTTTATGCAGTTCATCTCAGAATGCGCAATAATGACTTTGTGAATGTCTTTTGCAATAATGACCCAAAGTAATTCAGGCCTAGAATGCTGAGTACTATAATTGCTATATAATCACAAAACACAGTGTTCAAGGTATTCTTTAAAAGTGGACCATCGCTCTCGGTTAATTATTTCAAAAATGCAGAAAATATTTCAATGTCTAATTGCACAGAAACAATTATGCAATTATGCATATTTACCACTGTGGAACATTACTGAAATTCCTTTTACTGCTCACCTCATTAAAAACACCAGTTTACAAAAACAGTCCTAGTTTCTAAATGGTATACTTCTGTACATACCGTTTCATTTAATCAATTTTCCCCTATGGTGGTATAGACCTTGAAAAAGAAATAAGAGAATTTTTACTTTTAAAATTAATTGATATACCATATTTATTCATATTAGCATTTTATGTTTGCAGGAAATGCTAGAGACTTGCATCTGGATAAAATAAGAATGCACACCAAAGAACCCATTTATACATGCCTTTAAGGCTAGCATTCATCTGCAAAATAATGACTATGTATTTATTACAAATTTTATAAAACTGAAGCCCAGCATGCATTTCCGTGACTCATAATGTAAAACTGTAATTCTCTTGCATGCAGACACACACAGGCACAGATATTAACAAATAGGCCAAATTAGTTCCTCAATATAAATATCACATTGCACAACGATGCTGCAAAGTGGACCACAGACCCCCAACCCCCTCCCTTTATTGGCATAGGCCTATCATGTTTATTTCATGCCTGTTGAAAGCAGCAGGAACGGGCACAGCCAATGTGGCTAATACAGAGCTCAAACCCGTGTCCAGCAGCCTTGCTCTCTTACACCAGCCCAGCGGAACTCTCCGGAATCAATTTCTGTTCACCGGTGAAGGGGATTGATTTACAGGGGCTGTCAAAGCAGCCTTCCCCGGCTGCCTGATGCGTTAAGATAATGTCTGCCGTTTGCAGCATTTAAGCTCGATTCCAGATAGATTTCTGATGTTTACAATATCAGTGTGCACTTCCAGAAAAAAAAAAACTTGTCTGAGAATTAAACACATTTTACAACACAGCTGACAGGACCTTAGCTTTGTATACACACAGATATAAAACCATTTTATATATATAAACAGTCTGTGGAAAGTCAGACCTATCTACAGTTAATATTATTTCTAGCTGTTTAATTAAATTTGTAAATAAATGTCCATGCAGACAAATATACCCTGAGCATGGTATTTCAAACTTAAAAACGTACCTTAGTCACATACTGACAGGGTCACAAAAAATTAAGAATAAATGTTAAGCAAGAGGACCAGGTAAATTTAACTCCATTTTATGCTTTTAAGTCTCTCATAATGGTCAATAAATTGTTTTTCACATGCAACTACCAGCTGCTCTCACTAGGGTGCTAATGCTGCTAAGGTCATTTCTGTGTTAGTGAAAACTATTGTGTTTGTTTCTCCTGTCCACAGCATCTTCACCACTGCCTAGATTCTACCTTGTAAAGCGACGATGTCATTCTACGGGTTATCCAATGAGACTATGTCACCCATGTCATGTGACATGAAGGGGGGTGAAGTCTTAAGATTTAAGGAGAGTAGCAGCATATATGTGTTACATATGTAACATGGATGTTACATTTACACTAAGCAGACGCTTTTATCCAAAGTGACATGCAACTGACAAAGCAGGGAGAGCCCGACCCGGAAGCAACTAGGGGTTAAGGACCTTGCCCCATGGTCCCAGCGGTGAAATCACGCTGCTGGCCATCGGATTTGAACCTGTGATCTTCCAGGCAGGCACATGGAGATACAGGCTGCCCCAAGCTACACCTACTGATAACGCAGGGGCGTCTACCTTTCCTTGCTGTGGGCCTCGATGGACTAAGGTCCATCTTTCGAGAAAGCGGAAGTGTCGTTTCCCCAAAGGTGAACCGGCAACTCTGTATGCGGCGTCTCTGCCAGCATGTCGGCAGAGGTGGGAGTGACCGGATGGGGCCAGCCGTTTCTCCCAGGTGTCCAGTGTCTGCATCAGTGACAACACACCTCCAGCATCTCCACTGTGCTCGAGACAGCTGGCCCGCTCGCCGACTCGCATGCAGCCAGCATCCGAGCCAGAGACCCCACTATTATGTGGCATCTCCCAAGTGTCCGCCTGTCAAAATATCTCCCTTCCAAGAAACGGCGGAAACTTGAGATTATGGGACGACAAGATCGAGGCCTTGACGTGCACGGCGCAAACCCCCCGAGTGCTTCCCCAGTGTCCTGTCGTTCCTCAGCGGGAAACAACATTATTCAATGGGTACAGTGGGTCCTGTGCCTGACAGAAAAGCCGGCAGCAGAACATAAATACCGAGGGGGGGGGGGGGTTGACTTCTTCCAATCACATCCCAAAGCCATCCTATGACATCACACGTGGACATCCTTTGCGATTTGATAAGCATTCTTTGGTCATAATGTGTCTGCCTGCATTCTTGGATTATGCCCTGTACTCTTCATCTAAATTTTGCATTATGTCCTTATAAGTTCCTTTAAACAATGACCTAGAAATTGGCATGAGAAGCCGCCTTACTTGAGATAACCTTCATAGCCATAACACAAAAGCTAAAGTTTTGTTCTGACTGTGCTTTCTTGGAAAATCCAACACAGACATCAAAAAATATTCAAAACACGCTTGCAAATCAGCCCCTGAGAAAACTGGGTTACCAAATAAGTCAGATTTGCAGAATTTATATAAAATCATCACACTACATTTCTACATGCCCCTCAAAGTAGATTCATTCATAAATATTTATATTTACACAAAGACTCCAGTAACTACATTTTGTTTTATAAGACTCTGCTATGGCTGAAGTTCAAAAGTACTAAAGAAAATAAAGAAATAAAATAAAAAGCAGGGAGGCCTTGCTCAGCCGCCACCCACGAAATTAGCATACTGATGTATGAGGCTTAAGTAACTGCAGTCCGGAGCAGCGTCGGAGGAGTGCGCCTGGCTTCCAGGAGCCGTGCTAATAGCAGGCAGCCTTCAAGCGGCAATGCTGGCGTTTACTGAGGAGAAGGCAGGCGGGATACAGGGCCCAGCGGCCAGGAGAGGCGGCGTCTGAATGCAGGCCGCAAATTATAAACTCTTCCAGCAAATGAAGTGACTGAGTGCTTTTGTCTCACAGACATACATCTTCCTATTGCGAGCAGGGAGAGAGCGGCAGTATGCTAACCGCTACTGTTGCCATAGCCAGCCCTGGGAAAGGAAGTCATTGAAGCCTGGACTTCCTGCTCCAGGCTGCGGCCAAGAACTGGGGTTTATAGTGGTTTCAGGAACTGACTCATCTAATGATTCACAGATTAGATATTGCCTTTCATGTGTCTCTGGTCATGGGATTGCTTGCTCAGTCTAAACAACTGTTGAGGGGGAAAACGCGCAAAATAAAATTGCGCAAAAAGGAGAAAGTTAAAAAGTTACAACAATATTCCGATGCCCAAATCATTGCTTTTCTCATAAGAGGTCATTACGAAACCATTTGTATCTATATTATTCCTCCCTGGGAAATGGATTAAGGCTGACATATGGTTTAGATTATGAAGACATTACATAAAAGTGCTGAAGTAGTGGTTTGTGTTACTGTAGAAGAGTCACACTGAAAACATCACAGCAAAATTCTTTCTTGGGCCTTTGGAATCATCACAGACAGATACTCAAAAAACAAATTTGCAGAGCTGGACTAATTTTTTTGTAAAACGGGGCTGCTTTACAGTTTTTCTTTTTACAGTATTAAAAGTCTAATTACTGACTGCAGAAACACGATCTGGTTCAATGAAAGTTTACAGAAAGGCTCATTAAGTCTAACAAGAGTAAGACATCACCATAGGAAGACTTAACTATTAGCAACTATCCTCCACATAAGCAGCTTAACACTCCATCAAGGTTGGCTTACAGCCACATCTCCTTTAACGAGAAGGTAAAGGCCTGTTATATAGACTGCGGGCCAATGGCCACTTTAAGGATTCAGTCAGCTGATAGTGACTGTAAAAGGACTATCCATTGCTTTCAACGAGATGACACTGAAACAGCCAGAAGCTAAATCATGAGCTAGAAACAAAAATATACTGTTCTCTATTGGCATTTTCTTGTAAATTAATCATTTAGCCCTTTCCATTTTCCCATAATTGCTTATCCAATGCCGATTCATGGTCTAGGATACAATCACGCAGGAGGGCGGGCATGCAGGCGGGTAGGCATGTGGGCGGGCGGGCATGCGAGCGGGTAGGCAGGCAGACGGGCGGGCGGACGGGCAGGTAGGCATGCAGGCAGCCGGGCGGGCAAGCGAGTGGGCGAGGCCAAAGTGCACTCGCAGCCTGGCAGCCGCCCCATGGCGCTGGGCCGGAGGCAGATTCACCTCGGTGACGTCAGTGGCCCGCAGCCAGCCCCCCCTTTTGGCGGCACTCTCCGTTAGCCCGTCTGAAGCCCCCCGTGACTGCAGTGTGGCAGACCGTGCTCAGAAATTCCCTTTGTGGCACACAGTTTACCTCTGTGCACACGGGGGTCAAATAACAGATTTCTATTTCCTGAATGCTGAGAGCACACAGACAGCCACCCCTTTAAAAGTAAGACTGCACCTTTACTCCACTAGAATTCAGTCCATTATCCTACTATAACAAGGCTTCTCGCAAATTTAATTATAAATCACTCTCCCTCGTCCCCTGCTCTGTTGACTAAAATCCAGTATTTGTCTTGCCTCCATCAGATACAGGAATGCTACTTAAAATCCCATGAGACATTCGTAAGGTCCTCATAAACCAGGAAGAGAAAATATTATTGATGCACAGATAATTGTGCCTTTTATCAACTTCCACCCACCTTCAACAGATGTTTTTGTTTATCACAAGACTTAAAAATTAAGAGCTGGGCAAAAACGACCCCCTCGAAACAATGTGCCTCCAATACTCGCTGCCGCCTCAGCTTTGTTTTGCTCCGGTATTGTAATCACGGCTATGCTTAATGCACATAAGCCCTGAAGAGCTCAGCAAACATCCCATACTTTCCATAACTTTTGGGGGCCTTTTCCACTCTGCCCCCTCCCCTACAAGATAATGACTAAGTCCCAGCCACGGAAAAGATTTTCATTAAAAAAAAATAAATAAATAAATGTTCTGTGCAAAATAAAATGGCAGGCATGCTTATTTGTGCTGATGCATCCCCGGTGGGATATTCAAGCCCACGGCCCGCCATGACCGCAGAGAGCAAGGACCCGGGCGCGGGGTTTCAGACGGTGGCGGGGCTGTCAGCGTGCGCCTTGTTCGCATCCAGCCGGGCCTAGCTGAGCTATGCTCGTCTGAGGGCGCGTGCAAATTATAAAGCCATCCCACATCTGCGGTCCTCCTGGCAGGAGGATGCCACGGATCGATGGAGACTGAAATCTGGGATATCTGGAAACCTGCTCTATCCCACCCTCCTTCAAATTACATTTTACAATGATTAGGAAGACTTCCTTCAGCTTTTCATTTTGTTATATTTAGCACGTCCTGCACGATGATGGTGCATACTGCTGTTATTATAATTGCGTTTGGGCTGTGTCATATAAATTACATGTTACTTAAAAATTAGTATGAAATTCAAAGCCAACAATACAACAGTTTTATCACAAGGATAAGGCAAGCTTTTTGTACACCACCCTCACAGTTAATTCCCTAGAGTGCTATTAAGGAGGATGGCAGTCTTATGACATATCAGGGTACATAACAGAAATGTGCATATATTACTGATAGCTTTCCATGTACCAAGTGCCATTACCCTGGACAGTATGTGGAGACATCTGTCTGGACATGCCAACATGGGGACAATATGGCGATTACTAACCACTCACCTGTCCTTTCATATAGGAACAGACCGCCGATTTCAAAATCAATAGCGTTATTTTAACACTGAAACTTCATTTATATAAAAATATACAAAAAAAAACAATGTTTTACATAAAGGATCCCGTTTCTCATTTACTTCAATATTTCGTACTGATGTCAGTGGCAAATTGAAATCACACGAAGATTTGCCTTGAAATTTTCCAAACATAATGGGGGGAGAAAAAAAAAAAACACGCAAAGGGCTTCAAAATTATCCATGCATCTGAGAATAATTCTAAATGAAGTTACTATGATTTAATGGTGTAATTTCGGACTTTTACACCCTAACCCTAACCCTAACCCTGCATGTACTCATTTTCAATGCATCCACGGCAGAGGAGACCATTGGGCCATCAGCCCGTTACTTCACTGGCCCCGGAAAATCCCCCCACGTTTGCCTGAAACAAGTGAACTTTTAACAAGAGCCATGAAAACTAATCGATTATCTGCTGCATATTTTCCCAAATTTCCTCCTAAATGTAACAAGCTGTCGGGCATCACAGCCGGGGGGAGGGGGGGTGGGGAGAGAGGGCCAACGTCACTCCACTACAAGTGAAATAATAGTGAAAGGAATCCAGGAACAGCCGGAGATTCCTGCGTAGAAACAAAAAACAGCCTCCATCTCCCCCCACAGAGACGCTAGAGCAGTTGGCGACTCAAATATGAAGCATATTAAAATGCTATTGATAAGCTAAATTAGCAGATAGCCTATCTGAAGCATACACAAACCATATGGTGCCCCCGCCGCGGCCGCCTGTTGCAGGCACAACAATAGCCCGTCCCAGACAGGCGCAGTCAGACAAACGGTCGTTAGCCTGAATTTTCAGGACAGCGAGTCGTTACAGCAAATGCTTATATTTGCATTTTTTTTCCCTACAGGTGCAGAGAAAGGACTAAGCCAGATGTCAGCCTGAAAAGGGACGGTTTCCTTCTGGGATTCAGGACACTGCACACTCGCAGCTTCAACAAGAGCAAAGACAATACGCGTCCCTTACCACCCCCATTGCCCCACAACTCCCCGGCATTCCCAGAAGTAACACAATCCACTGGGCATCCAAGCAAAAAAGCAACTTTTTTTCCCCCCCTCATTTCATAACTAAGGTTACTGCGTTCTTATTGCCAGACTACTTCAAAAAAAAAGCAAGAACAAAAAACTTTTCTGCAAACAGTACGTCAACAAAAAAAAACCCTACAAAAAACAAGAAATTGGTGTTAGTTTAAAACTAATATATCAACTTGCCTAGACTGTGTGTGATGATGCAGTGTACAATATCCACTACTGTTACTAATTAACTGCGGATACCTCAAAACGTACCAACCTTACTACCAACTCCACTATAGAAAATCAATGTCACGTCTACTGATAAGCAGCCATACAGTGCATGGGAGTATCCACAATACGGGAGTACTGTGCTGATAAAACAATTTACCCAAATTATAGATACAGCTAGAAACTTTAACCCACGCAAAAACTTTTGCTGCAGAAACCTATTAAACCATTACTTAAAATGTATTTTGAAACACTGAGAATGGCTTTAGAGTTCCAAGGAATGAACAAAACTCAATTAAAAAAGCCAGTTCTGCACATAGCAAAACAGGAGATAAAAGCATCCAGTTTTAGATACTATTAGTTCTCATTAGTGATCTGAGGAAGAGGTCACAAAGACCCCTAAGACTGCTCAGACATGTGGTGATAACCTGTACTGGGCTTTTTATCAGGAACCTTTTTGCCCTCACATAAATATTTTGCCGAGTGAAAGGAGGATTTTCTTACACTGGTCCCGTGAGTGTGAAAGTGATCTCAGCTCTTTTGTGTGAACACTCCACAAAATTTAACTGTTCAAAACACACACACAGACAATAATTGAGAAGGAAGGTTGAATCTAGCATAAGGGCATTACTTGGAATTTAATTTTTTATATATATATA
>JAODKL010000009.1:14866533-14879733 GCA_026780765.1 Petrocephalus schoutedeni
ACTTGGAATTTAATTTTTTATATATATATATATATATATATATATATATATATATATTTATACACACACACTAAAAAAAACAAAAAGCAGTTCCTGGTTCTGAATATTATGAGCATTATTGAACAGATCACAATTTTATTTGCTCCATTGGCATTTCAGGCACAAATCCTGATTCGGCTGCATGATATACATGTATTACAAAATAAAACCAGCCTTTTGCTTTCAATCTTTTTAATGCCATTCAGAATTATTTTCAAATGCAGAGACTTGGATCTTTGTCTTGCTTTAGGCCCCAAGTAAAGCTTAAATACTTTGAACTACATGATCTACTGACTTTTCCAAACTAACCAAGCAAACAGATACATATGCAGCTAACTGCTAGAGTGAAAATACACTGAAAGGGACCCATTCCACTTTCCTGTTACATTCCCAGAATCCACATGTAAATCTGAGACCACAACACATTTGCAAGGATGTTTAAACAGGTCAGGTTACAAATGACTGCAAAAATATGCAGCATCCAAAAGAGGTGCGTAGAACAAAACCTCAAGCTATGCATCAGGGCAGAAACTTATTTCAAAATATGAATAATAAAACATGATTTAATGCCACGACTACAGGATGGCCAGTGGCTCTGTCAATCATTAGGGCCTTTGTTTTCATCTTTTCATCTTTTAATAACTTCCCTGTCACAGGGATTTTTAAAGGGGGAGCCGGACTGCGGGTTCAAGGAAGACAATGTCCTATTCTTGCATCTGAAAATGCAACGCAGGCTGAGGTCCAACAGGTCCAGCAGTTGCGTAAGCCCAAACAAAGCAAGTATTGCTGCCCCTGGCATTTTCTCCCCCTCGGCAAACAGATTTACTTCTCGTCACCATGACATGTCAGGGGTTAAGTCTCTTAGAAGTCAATATGTTTACTGTAGTAAAAGATAATGGTCCAGTTAGGGGAATCAACAAGCACACTGTCTCCACTATTCGTTTCTTTCGGAGGCCCTAGTTGCGAGCCAGCAGGTCTTTTCGAAATCGCAGAAATGTGCAACTTGAGATAAATTCCACTCCAGAGCGGCAGAAGTTATTTATAAGCCATACCGCAAACTCAGGCAAACTTAAGCCATCTCATTTCTGATGGACGCACACGCACAAAGAAGAAATGCTCCTAAACAGAAATATAAATCTTCTTGGACTTGACAATGCCAAAAGTATTCAGTAACATGGCTGCACACTGAAGGCCTAAACTATCATTTTAAAACTTCACAGCATACCGACCCGAGTTTCCGCTCCATGTAAAACTACCGCTCGTCGTTTCAGCAGGAAAA
Organism: Petrocephalus schoutedeni; assembly: GCA_026780765.1. Lineage (NCBI taxonomy): Eukaryota > Metazoa > Chordata > Actinopteri > Osteoglossiformes > Mormyridae > Petrocephalus > Petrocephalus schoutedeni. Next base: position 14,867,852 of record JAODKL010000009.1, read on the forward strand.
TTATTTTCCTTCGGTGAAATCTGCTGCAAGGCCGGCGTGGGCCTGGCCAGAGCCTGCTTCTCCGTCGCTAATTTTCAAACCACCGATATGGGCTTAAAACAAAGTAGCTTAGAATAATCTCAAATAACACGGCCGGCCTTAATATCGCCCGAGAGGCAAATAGCGCCTGCAGCAGCAGCCGCTCCTAAAAACTGCACTTCGCTGCCATCGCGCTGTAATCAGGCATCGAAAATGGAATGGAAATGTCCAGAGCCGCAGAGGGGTGAAAAGGCGCCGGGTCCCCATGCAGGGAGACTGGGAATCCGAGATTTGCGCATAAACGGAGCCCGAATACAGCTCCATAGACGCACAGGCTTTGCCACCAATAAGCTGAACTAATTTAAGATCATGTTCAGAACTAATAAGCCACGCAGATTGGGGAATGTTTAAAATACCGGGGGGGGAAACCAACAGCAAAAAAGAGTAAGTGGGGTGTCCGGACATAAGCAAGCACCAAGTCGCTACACTTTAGATAATTATTGACAGAATCAAAGGCAGTTACGGTACTTTTGGTTTTAAAATGTTTTTAAAAAAAAAAACATCCCAGCAGCCACGGGCGCTAATAAATAATTTACAAGTTGATCCTACCAAATACGGACTTTCCCCCGTTTATAAAAAACTCGGGAGTAATTAACTATGAAGTTACATCGTTTGCGCTCCGTCGGCGTCCACGACCATTTTGCGACACGCGATTCGCTACAATATTACTCGGCGTTTCCCTCCCTTCGCCTTTTGGGATGTCGAGTACCATAATCGGAAAAAAAGCTCGCTTTCGAAAAATGGCTAAAATTGCAGGAGTTGTTAAAATGAAGAATATATCTTTTTGCGTTAATAATAAAACTCATCGGGAAATTAGACAGCCGGACTCAAAAAATGCGACGCGATTTTACACAAAGACAATTTGCGGAATGCTAAGAATTCGACATACAGCACAAGAGCGTGTGAGGGGGGGGATAATAAAATATATATGTACACTTACTTAATGAAACCGACGGGTACGGTGGGAGAGGCGCTGGGGCTCGAAGGTGCAACAAGTCTTCTTGGAAAACAATGTTTCTGCTGACTTCCGAAAAGGATCCACTCCGATCTGCGACTCCCAGCTGAAGCCGCTATGGAGAAAATAGGAGAAACATTTCGAGCCGTCATTATCTCCCCCCCAGAAGGGGAAAAAACCCCAATTTCCCCTAAAACCGGTCATATAGGTGCGATCGCATCTGCCGGCTGCCTCCGGACGCTGTCCCCGGCCGCGCCTGGCCAATCGCTGCGGCGAAGCCCGGCGCCACATCGGACTTCTTTGCAGAAAAATGTGAAAAATGTCAAAGATTTTCGTGCCGGTGTCAGGCGAGCAGGACGCTGCGAGGCAGCCGGCAAAGTGAAAGCACCCTGTTGCAACAGCGTCGAGAAAACAATGCGCCCGAGCCGCTTCAAAACCTCCCTCCACCACCGGGAACGTTTCATTATATATGATTCCGACTAAATTTGTGTACAATCTGACCAGGAAAGGCGCGACATGGTGAAAAGCAAAACTGCCTGGTCACCTGCGACCATTTTACATGCCCTCAACTAAATGCAAACTTACCTCAAATACCTTTGTTATTGTGACTGCTTTTTATTCGCCCTTTTTGTTTTCCCCTTTACTGAATAGACGGAGCTTTTTTTTTTTTTTTTTTTTTTAATTTTGATAAACTATGCAAAGTTTATTTGTCGCCTTTCTGGGGCCGGCCGCGTGATATGCGCGCGGAGTCGGCGCCGCGCGGACAGTGATGCGAAGAATGTCCGGAATGAGACGAGGAATGAAATGAACGCGAGGAGCGAGTTTGTGGCGGGGCGGAGCGACGGTGGCGTCATCCCGAAAAGCCCCACGGCCAGCCTGGGAAGGAGGGATCACATCCGCCAGCGTGACCTCACGGCGCTCCCAGCTCCGCACGGGAAGCGCTGTTCCGCGGGGGGAACCTGGCGAGGCAGGCCTCTGCGGCGGGCCTCAGTGACAACGGCAATGAAAGCCTTCCTGAGTGACTTTAGGCGGCATAAATATGCTCACAATTTAGGGACATTGGGGAAATGTTGATTAAAAAGGGCTAGGAACGCGAATACAGCTCCAGGAAAACAACCATGACTTTTTTTTTTGATTAAGAAATGTATTTGTGAATTCCCTATTTAAATGACAAGGTAATGCCTTATAAGTGACGTTTGCATATTCATTATTATTATTATTATTATGTCGTTGTGGTGGTGGTGGCATGCTGGTGCAGTGCTTAGCACTGTTGCCTTGGACCCAATCCTGCCCCGGTTGCATGTGTGTGGAGTTTGCATGTTTTCTCCATGTCATCATGGGGTCTTCTCCAGGTACTCCGGTTTCCCCCCACAGTCCAAAAACTTGCTGAGGCTAATTGGAGTTACTAGATTGTGAGTGAATCTAATAATATTTATTATTAATAATAATGATTTAATATGATTATTCTGTCATCCATGGGATATGACCCCAAAACCATAATATGATTGATATGATTATTCTGTCAACCATGGGATATGACCCCACAACCTTCCAGACATGGACTCAGATCCCTAACCCCTGAGCTTCAGGCCACACTGTTTATATGATTTTGTTTAACTGTTAAAACATAATATCATGTTACAGAAAGTTAGGTTAATTATATGTTGCAGCCAATGTCTGATTCAAATTATCATGTACTATTAACAAGTATGCTATCAATTTAGCAGTAGGATGATGCTGCTTGCTGGCAGGCAACATTAATTAAATGGATACATTTTCAGTGACTCTCGGTACTGAATATGTGACAAATTATGGCCTGTTTAATGTGTTATTTGCACAGATTGTGATATATTATTATAAACAGAAACTGATGCATAAGGTCTTTGATGTTAATTATCAAGGGGTCCTAGAATAGAAGCCATTAAATGAAAAATGCGAGGCTTCCTCAAATGCCACACGGTTTTGCCTTTATGAGAAAATGGTTGCATCAGCTATGAACTTTATACATTTATTCAAACAGGAGACTGTTTATTATGATATACACAAATAAAAATATAAATAGGTACATCTCCCCCAGACACTTTGTTCAGCCTTGATATGCAAACACCTATGAAAAAATTATCCCACACAGAGGGAGAGTAGGAAAAAGAACACCTTTATATTGGACTGAGACTTTATTTTGAGCAATTTAAATACTAATTTTACAGCAATTAAAGGAGAAAAACAGACCCAGGTTTAATATCGTGGCTAAGACTGACAATAATTCTTAACAATGTGACTTACAAAGACTAACAATAAGGTGTAATAATGTGGTTTAGACTGAAGATAAGGTTTAACATCATAGCTAACTACGACTGACGATAAGGCTTATAACATGGCTAAGACTAACGATAAGGCTTATAACATGGCTAAGACTGACGAGAAGGCTTATAACATGGCTAAGACTGATGAGAAGGCTTATAACATGGCTAAGACTGATGAGAAGGCTTATAACATGGCTAAGACTGACTATAAGGCTTATAACATGGCTAAGACTGATGATAAGGCTTATAACATGGCTAAGACTGATGAGAAGGCTTATAACATGGCTAAGACTGGTGAGAAGGCTTATAACATGGCTAAGACTGATGAGAAGGCTTATAACATGGCTAAGACTGATGAGAAGGCTTATAACATGGCTAAGACTGACTATAAGGCTTATAACATGGCTAAGACTGATGATAAGGCTTATAACATGGCTAAGACTGATGAGAAGGCTTATAACATGGCCAAGACTGGTGAGAAGGCTTATAACATGGTTAACTAAGACTGACAATAAGGCTTAATAATGTAGCTAAACACGACTAACGATAAGGTTTAACAACATGGCTAACTATGACTGATGATAAGGCTTATAACGTGGCTAAGACTGATAATAAGGCTTATAACATAGTTAACTAATACTGACAATAAGGCTTAGTAACGTAACTAAGTAAGACTGACGCTAAGGCTTAATAACTTGGCTAACCACGACTGATGATAAAGCTTAATAACATGGCTAACTAAAACCATGAGTAAGGCTTAATAATGTGGCTGACTAAGACTGCTAATAAGGCATAATTACATGGATAACTAAGACTCAGTCTAAACCTTAAGCTAAGCCTGAACCTGAAGTCCTTTGTGGGCAGGGCAGGAGGTGTGAGAGGGAGCATGCCACAGCAAGTCAGGCATCATGAAAAGGAAAGGCCTGGAAGCACCAGGCCATCATCGGTGGATAGCAGAGCCTTGCTGAAATGCCAGCATACAGATCACAGCACTGAGGGCTTGGTCAGAGACTCGTAGAGGACTGACGGGGGCAGCGTGTCCAATCTTGTCTGAGCAAGCCTGACATGTGGATGCATTATTTTGACATCACCACCTCTGAATAAAAGAGGTCTACGAAGAAAAGAAGCTGACATCAATCAGCACTGCTTGTTATATCCAGCCACGCACGTAGACCGTACAGAGCCCAGGCTGGAGATACCTATTCTAGTAAATTATCTCACAATGTACTTTAAAGCATTGTTTAAAACTGGTTCATTATTTTGTGAATCTAACGATAAAAGGACAAGAGACTCACACAGAACAATTATCAATAAAAATAAATTACTGATTATTCTTCAATACTTATAAATAATATACTTCATACATAACATAGACATAGTTCTTCCGGGAACGTGTCACCCGGAATATGGCACAAGACAACTTCTAAAGATCTTCATATTGCATGCACCTGTCTCCATGGGAGGTGTATTAGCCTGCCATGCCAAACCATTAGCCATCAAAAGGCAAACTTATCTATGCAGAGACATCCCAGCCAGGGAGACCTGTTCTTCCTTTCACATGCACAGTGCCTCAGCACCTGGGCACCGAGACTATCTTACCTGCATGTGCTGCTCCTCAGCTGAAACCATTGCACAAGCCCTCAGTTAAACATTATCCCAGCATATCCAGGGAAGCTGCCGGCAGAGACTTGTTTAACACCACACCGCAAAGTGCTTCATGGCCACACAGCCGAGACGTAGCGTACGTTTGGAAGCAGCATTTGTGAAAGGGCCTCTCTTATCTCATTACCTAGGAGACGAATAATCGCGCATATGGTGCGAGGCTGTTTGAAAGCGTTTCAATGTTTATTAGCACATCAGCAGGTACATTTTTTCAGGGAAACCTTATCATCCAAATTTCAGATCCGCATAAATTTCTAAATACACCGAGTTACAGTCATGCCTCGATACCGTGACCTGTTTTAACTTTGTCGTAAAAAAAAAAAATGTATATATGCCAGAGGGTTTTAATGATAGAATACAATATAATCAGACGGGTTTTTGAGATGGTGATTATATTTATATATATAAATATACACACACAGACATCTATTTTGTTCCAGTTGGAAGATTGAAATGAAATCACACAAAGAAGGCTTCAAGAGCTTGTCAAAGTTTTGTAGAGAAAACAGTTACTCGAGGGAGCAGTAACAGATTGTCTGTTCTGAAGCTTGGAGAAAATGCATATTTACGAAATGAGGAAACAGACTTGTAATAAGAAAAGAATCGGACCACTTCAATAGCAGAACAACGGCCTGGGTAAACAGCAGGCCCATATTGACAAAGAGACTCAGGCAGATTTTTGCCAGATGCTTGCCATGCAAACTGAGTTCGATTTGTACAATAAATAGATACAATTTAATGCATAATAGGGCTTATGCAATGCTGTAAAATAAGAAAATAAGAAAAATATGTACACCAATACCATATGCATATACCAGGTGTCTAGATTTAACAATCTGCCAACCAGCATTAGAAAGACATTGTTTTGGTGGTATTTGTATTTACCTCTTATTGTGCCCTTTTTCGCACATCCAACAGGCCTATTAAAATGTTGCGGATTGGAATTAATATTTGAGTGGTGTGATCTGATGAAACAAACAGAAACAGCTGTGATGGTGTGGCTGCCTCTCCTTCCCCTTTCCTGCGGAGTAACAAACTCCGGCAAGCCAGAACATCTGCGGCTGGTAAAGACTCGCAGCTCTTCGAGTGTTTACTGAAAAACGGCCTCTCTCAGGTTTCACCTTCCGGGTCCAATTTACACCCCGGCACTTTGCTTTTAAACAGTTTTACAGCTGTGTGGGACTGCGCCCCGCCATAAGACAGTGCCTTAGGGTGTGGGAGTATCTATCTCCACCCCAGCCTAGGGTGATAAAACAGGGTGGCCTCGCATCTCTAATGCGAGTGTGTGTGTGTGAGTGGGTGGACTGGCTGGGGGGAGGAGCAACGGACCCCATGCACTTCTGTCAGCCACACGGGGTGTGGTCCGGCACTGTTCCCAGCCCGAGAGTTTCTCTTGTACTGCTTTGCTAATGTGTTCTTTCACCAGTGCTGATTCAATCACCCTGTATCGCCAAAGAAAAACAACAGATAGAGAGGCTGACCTGCCGACGGGGGGCAGACACGCCCTTAGGAAAGAAAAGGCGTCCATTCTTAAAATAAGTGGTCAGTTTAAAATGACACTGCACCTGAAAGTTTAAGTTCTATGCCTCGTGACCAAAAATAAACACATTTTACCTGAAAACACCCGAAGAGCTAATGTGTGGATCGGGTGGTGCTCACGGGTGCTGAGGTTTCCCTCCGGCTCCATCATCAGCTGTGTTATCTGATGGCCCTGGCTAACGTCCCACAGGCCCTCTGTGGCTGGGCTTTGAAGATTAGCGTGAGTTGACCCCGCTGCTCCAGGGGGCTGGAGAGGTAAATTGGCCTGGTTTAGTTCACTTGACTGCTGCCCAGCGACCTCTCTCCTAATCTGCTGCCAGCGAGGCCAGGTGCAGAGAGCTGCTATCCGCTTGCTCAGCCCAGCTCACTCGATGCTTGGTTGAGATAAAGGGTAGATGGATCACTGCAATGCTGACGGATGGACAGACGGACGGACAGACAGGTAGGCAGGCAGGCAGGCAGACAGACAGACAGACAGACAGGCAGGCAGACAGGTAGGCAGGCAGACGGACAGACAGGTAGGCAGGCAGGCAGGCAGACAGGTAGGCAGGCAGACAGACAGACAGGCAGGCAGACAGGTAGGCAGGCAGACAGACAGACAGACAGACAGACAGGCAGGCAGGCAGGCAGACAGACAGACAGACAGGCAGAAAGACAGGCAAGTAGGCAGACAGACAGACAGGCAGGCAGACAGACAGACAGACAGGCAGGCAGACAGACAGGCAGGCAGGCAGACGGACAGGCAGAAAGACAGGCAAGCAGGCAGACAGACAGACAGACAGGCAGGCAGGCAGGCAGACAGACAGACAGGCAGAAAGACAGGCAAGTAGGCAGACAGACAGACAGGCAGGCAGGCAGACAGACAGACAGGCAGAAAGACAGGCAAGTAGGCAGACAGACAGACAGGCAGGCAGACAGACAGACAGGCAGGCAGACAGACAGGCAGGCAGGCAGGCAGGCAGACAGACAGACAGACAGAGGCAGAAAGACAGGCAAGTAGGCAGACAGACAGACAGGCAGGCAGACAGACAGGCAGACAGACAGACAGACAGACAGACAGGCAGGCAGACAGACAGACAGATAGAATACTTGTTTTGAAAAATCCTCTTTGGCTTGAAGGACATAATCACTCACTGTTTGAGAGAAGACATAAAATAAAAACATAAAATAAGACAATCAACCCAACAGTTAAGAGGCTTTTCCTGTGAAGAAAAAAAACAAGGAAATGAACACAAATGAAAACAAAGGAATTTGCCGAGCTGCAGGGAGTCAAGCCATCAGGGAAGTTTCTGAATACATGCCTTTCTACTAATTAGTTTGTGATAACCACCGATGGCAAGTTGTAATTAAACCAATTCTCCTGGCAGAGCTACTGCATTTACTTTCATCATTAATATTCCATGCAATCAACACAAACGTATCCTCATATGTTTATTAAAAACTGACATATCGATAATGTGCTCATATGATTTTCGAGGAGAGGCATCGTGGAGTACTCTGCCCTGGGCCCTCTCGTCTCCGTGACCCTGTCCAAGAAAAGCAGGTGGAAGATCGATGACAAATTTTTAAAAATAGACACGAGATCAGCTCACACTTGAGAGATCCCTGTTCATAACTGACAGGAGCTCTTAAAATGTTTAGGTGACTAAGATGACACTCAGTGTACAGCTCATCCGAAAAGATCTGTTAACAAACCCTTTACTCTATTCTTTAATCTTATTCAACAGCCATATAACATAATACATCCAAAGCTGCTTATTCACCTTTACCACAGAAGTGCTTTTGCTCTTGAATGAACTGCACTGAAGGCTTAATCAGCAGGTAATAATGTGTAATTGATTTGAACTACATTTAATAAAGGTGGCGGGCTCTCACATGGAAGCCAGAAATGACGGTGGTTGCCATCTTGTGGCCATATATACGCAATTGATTAACCGAAGTGGTATCGGAGTGGCACGTTTGTCAAGGGCCTGCATATGTAATTCTGGAAGGTTGGCCAATTTGTAGATATTCATTTTCCCCCGACCACCAAGGCACTCAGACAAGCATTATTTCCTTAACCAGTGTAATCTGGTCTTCTGAGGTTGTGTTTTGCTTAACGGGGCTAAACCACACAGCACAGTTCTTCCGGATGAGAAAAATGAACTGCATCAAACCGAGCCCTCGACGATTACCCAGACGATTCTTTGGAACTCATTTGATTTATTTCTAATCCCTTCAGTTGAGAGATATGCTCTCACATCTTCATCAAACAGCTGAATATTTTGGTGAGGACTGAAAAGGGCATAAATGTCAAAGTGCAATTCTAGCACAATGCACTTGCGGGAGACACCAACAGCCCAAACCTACTTACTAGAACTTAGTGGTTTTCTCACAGATCTTCTGTCACGGAGCCGACACAACCTGAAACTAAGTACGTGAAAGGTGATATCTGCTAACAGCTCTTGTATGGCTCAAACATGAATGTCACTATCGTAGTAACGTTGTATCATTGTTATTTCAGGCATAACACAAGGGACATTTTTAACAACAAAATAAGGAATTAATATACATAAACATGCTGGTAATACTTTACACCTACATTACTATAATCATCTGTAATAATTATAATGATAACCTTTCTTTACTAGGTATACCTTGCTAGTACCGGGTTAGACCCTCCTTTTGCCTTCATACCTGCCATAATTATTCATGCCATATATTCAACAAGGTGCCCGAAACAATCCACAGAGACCTTGGTCTATGTTGGCATGATACCATCACACAGTTACTGCAGGTTCGTAGGTCGCACCTTCATGATGCAAATCTCCCATTCCACCACATCTGACAGGTGCTCAGTTGGGTTGAGATCTGGTGACAGTGGATTCCATTTGAGTACAGTAAACTTTGTCATGGTCCAGAAACCAGTCTGCGATGATGAGAGATTTGTGACATGGTGCATTATCCTGCTGGCACTAGCCCTTAGAAGCTGGGAACACTGTGGTCATAACAGGATGGACATGCTTGGCAACAATCCACAGGTAGGCTGTGGCACATGAATGATGCTCAAACGGTACTAAGGGGCCCAAAGTGTGTCGAGAAAGTGTCCCCCGCACCATGACACCACCACCATCAGCCTGAATAGTTCATATGAGGCAGGAAGAATCCATGCTATCACGTTGTCTACAACAAATTCTGACCCTACAATCTGAATATAGCAGCAGAAATCAAGACTCCTCTGACCAAGCAACATTTTTTCCAATCTTCCATTGTCCTATGTTAATGGGCCCATGCCCACTGTAGCCTCAGTTTCATGTTCTTGGTTGACAGGAGTGGCAGCCAGTGTGGTCTTCTGCTGCTGTAGTCCATCTGCTTCCAGCTTCGGCGTGTTCTACATTCAGAGATGCTCTTCCACATACCTTGGTTGTAACCAGTGGTTATTTGAGTGACTCTTGCCATTCTATCAGCCTGAACCAGGCTGGCCATTCTCCTCTGATCTCAGTCAGCAGTAAGGCATTTTCATCCAGAAAGCCCATGCTCATTGGTTGTAATGGACAGATGGAACAATGATGTATGATTATACAACCCTCCGCAAATACTTCCACTCTGCACACGTATCAAAAGGTATGACATCCCCACAGGACATTTCAGCTTTGATGTCACATTTAGCGTTTGTCATGTGACATTTACCTTTTACGTTCCACTTTATCTCTAGCTAGCAATAGTCCAGTCTGAATTTAACCTTCCACTGCCAGCCCATAATGATTTGGGGCTTTGAGGCCGGAATGCTGGCCCCAACTCATTGTCAGTCGAGTTTGCATGTTTTACCGCAGCCCATAAGCTTACAATTAGGCAAATATGTGTTTGCCCTGTGATGGACTGGCATCTTGTCCATCCCGTCTCCTTCCAGGATCCCCATGACCCCATATCGGATAAGTGGCTGGGCGTAAGACGGAAGAATTCATGAGAATTTCTTAGTAAAAGGGAAATATTAAACTAGAGCATGTATGAGTGAATGTGTTTTTCTATTACCATACGGTGTGTCATGCATATTTTTCTCAATAGCAATGAAAGTTATCCATTGGTATTGTCTACGCATGTACACATTTTATTCAAAGGGGAATGCAAGTCAAGGTAACGATTGGCGTTTTGATATATTAAATGCTCGGTTATCTGAAAGTCTCCGCACATCGCTTGCATAATGAAGTTTGAAGTTTAAGTTTCTCCCCTCTGATGTTTGCCAAGGCTCTTTGTGGCATCTTGGGGCGAAAACGGCACAGCCAGGAACTCCCACAAGAAGTGTAACTGTGCATTTAAAGAAAAGAACATGAAGTATAGATTAGGGGATAAATTTGTAGATAATTACAGTTATACTTACAGAATAATTACATAGACTTCAATTAAAGTTCTCCCACACCACTCCTTTCTTATGTTCCCTCCACTGGCTTCCTGTAGCAGCCCACATCAGATTCAAAACACTGATGCTCGCCTACAAAGCCTACAAAGATCTCATCACACCCCGCATTGCACCACGCCCTCTCCGGTCCTCCAGCACTGCTCGACTGGTCCCACCACCTCTCAAGGCACATGCTCAAGAAGACATGCATCTAGGCTCTTCTCTGTGGTGGAATGAACTCCCCCTAGATGTCTGAACAGGTGAGTCATTGGCTGTCTTCCAACGACGACTGAAGGCCTACCTCTTTCAGAAATACTTGGATTAGAACTTCCAGTATTATACTATTTAAAAAAAACACTGTACTTCTCCAACAGAGTCTTAGACGGATGGTATTCTTAGCCTGGATTTTATTAAACCAGTATCACTAATGGAGTCTTTAAGCACTTATGTATGTCACTCTGGCTAAAGGCGTCTGCCAAATGCTATAAATGTAAACGTAAATATAAAACAACACAAGCAAGCTATTGTAGAAATATGCAAGTTCTGTAATATAGCATGGAAGCTTGCTTTTACAAAGAGAATTTGTTTCAGAAAGTATAGTTCTTGGGCAGGAAACCAAATAAGAATTTGTACCACTTGTAGAAAAAGGAACAATCTGTCAACAACAAGATTACAGGCTAATTCAGGCAAAGATTCTTCTACAAATGCTAGAAATGTTTAGGGCATATGATGCAGCCAATATTGGTATTTCAGCACAATTAATAACAGTAAATATAATAACTTTGGTTTAATGGATACTGCTGGGTGGGTTTTTTGGAATTTATTTTAACAGCAAGGTAGGATTTTAACTGAATAGTCATGATATGATTTTCAGTGACAGAGCATTCAATACTGCATGGTCACATTGTAGGGGGATTTTGGCTTAAAAGGATGCACATGAATAAAATGTAGCATTTTTATTTGTTTTATA
>JAODKL010000009.1:14906976-14924828 GCA_026780765.1 Petrocephalus schoutedeni
TGAGAATTCTTCAGCCAATCAGCCCTCTAATTAGTGATCTAATTAGGGAGTTGCAGAGAAAACCTGCATACACACCGACCCTTTGCGGTTAAGATTGCCCACCCCTGGGATAGGGGTTAAACGCAAACTAGTAAAGCGTTTTATTTTACATGCATCTATTTAGCAGATGCATTTATCTGAAGCAACGTGCATTTCAGAAAGCTGGGTAGACCATCCCTCAAGCAATTGGGGTTTAAAGGCCTTTGCTCAGTGGTGAAATCACGTTGCCAACCACGGGATTTGAGCCGCGCACTGCACAACATTTTTGATCTCCAGGCCAGCTCCTTCACTATCACGCCACCTAGTGCCCCCCGTACATATAGCAACCTTCTCCGCTAAAGAAAGTGTCCTTCCAGCGGCAGGTCACTGATAACTCGCCAAAGCAACCCGACCGCCAAACTGTCCTTCAAGGCCAGGCGATTACACCTGACACTCCATCGGTCACGCACTTAATGTCCTTTTCAGCTTAAAAGCATGTCTCTCCTCATATTGATTTTGATATAAAAAAGATCTCTTGGGTTTCTGTTCTACACTTCATTAAAGTTATTTTTATAAGTATTCTAAAAGGCACAAAAAGGAATAAGTAAGTATAAATCGCTGTGCATGGTAAGGGATGGGATTTTCCCATCCCTATGTAACCCTATCCGACTGATCCATGATGCCCTCCTCTGGGCATCATGATAATCCCTCTCTAATACATTATGGATTAGATGGTCCCTATTATTAATCTTTTTGTTGACTTCTTGCTGGTACAGGCCACATCTGATTGGTCAAACGGCTTCACCTTCTGGCCGCTAACGGTGCACTCGTCTTCGCTGGACGAACTGGACTCTCGCTGTTCCTGGCTGGAGACTGTGGATCCAAGGAGGAGAGAAGCAAGTAAATGAAAGTATGAAGGTGCAGACTGAGCCCTCCTTCCATCAGTGAAATGTACTTAAAAATTGAAATTGAGAAAAATGATTATAAACCCTGTACTTATTTAAAAATCGATAGATAAGACAGAGGCCAAGGCCAGTTATCTAGCTCCAAGGTCGAATCAGGTTTACGTTTCTGAGTTTCACACACTAGCATTTAACTACACAAACAGAGGTGGGTAATCCAGGTCCAAAGAGTAAAAATCTAGACCAGGATTTTGTTTCAACCAACCAGTTAAGTATTAAGAGTCTCAGGCACAGAGTGCAAAACTAATTGGTTGAAACAAAATCCTGGTCTGGACTGTTACTCTTTGGACCTGGATTACCCACCTCTGTACCCAAAAACCGAAAAATAGATGTTACCACCTACCGTTTGCCACTCCCCCACACATAATGCAATAATAAATAAAAAGGTGTAAGTGACAGAAATATGCTCGTACTGAAAAACTGGAATTGGACAAATTAATTATAGTGCCCCTTATATGAGTAACATATTACAGGAGAACCAGGGGGCCCAAATTCAACTAACGGTGAAGAGTGACACTCTGACTAAACAGTCCCAGCATAAAGAGTAAAGGCAGTGCTATAAACATGTTAAAGGGTTATGCGGTTAACCTTTGACCTTCAAAGTTTATGTAGTTAATCTGTTTTGTATTAACACAAAACGAAGGATGTTTCCTTGGCTTGGTGACCTTGTACATTACAGGAGCCTATTTGACAAAATAGGATTTATGATCACTAATTTTATAAAATACATTATTTTAAAACATGAAACTGTTGTAATTCTAGTGAGAGTATTATTGAATAGATCGGGTGTGTCTCTGTGCTCAAAGAAATTAGTAAAAATTAATCAAATTTCAACTTGAGTCTCCTGCGGTAAAAATAGCATTTTCTGTTTTGGTGAATGCTCAGTTGGCCAGGTCCTGCATGGGAGTTAATAGGATGTCAGTGCTTTTTTCAAAAGGTCCAAAGCAGGAATTCTTTGCGTGCAGGGATAAAACAGAGCGCCACCTGCTGGAGTCGTCCAGCATTCATGCAGAATCTCATGCTCGTGTGGTGAACATGCACAGTCACGGCTGAAATGCACACTGACATTCAATCAAGTAATGAATGATTAAAAATAAGGAAACACCTTGAGCTGAGGCTGACATCATCAGAGGAGGCTGAGGCCCGCTATCCTCCAATCACTGATGCCGGATCATATTCCACAATGTCCCGTTTCAGTCGTAAATGATACCACACCAACCGCTTCACCATCCCCTGAAAGAGTGGTCTGCCTATAAGGTCCCCTGTAGTGGCCTATTCACTGCATGACAAGTGGCCACCGGCTTTCAGAAGTGAGAGTTCTGTCTCTCTTTAGTCCCTCATAATCCGAAACCCAGGAAAATTCAATTTCACTTCATGGCACATGGTCTTACTATGTATTAATTTTTTCAGATTTCGTGGCAATACCAAGCTTTTCATAAAGATTCCTTAATGTCACGAGATATCACTAGATTCCTTGATACAAATCACATTTCACTTGACGTGGCTTTCGCATGTCCCACTAGCGACGGGCAGACACAGTCCAGACGGCGTGTGCAGCGACAGGTGGCCTGGTTAATCCGGCATCGCTGGCCATAGCAAGTCCTGAACTCTCATGCCCCCTGTCCCCAAGCATGACATCCTGCACTCACGGAACAAATAATTTAATTCCCAAACAGATAATCTTGCCAATTCGATATTTTAAACTAGGTATCTGTTCACTCCAATTGCATAAGCAGTGAGAGTGTGCCGGGCTTAAATCACCCATTGAGCTTCACTCGCTGCATAATTGGATTGAAAATTGTGGGCCAGTTATTAGTTAGATTACCCCTAGGTAGCTTATCCTGCAGCATCTGGCACTCGAATCTACATCAAGACATCTGGTCAGTGTAAGGGAACTGGCCACAGGGAATCTGGTTAAAATAATTATGGAGGGAAAAATATTATGAGCAAATAGGTGAAGAAGATACAAAAGAGGTGAAGAGGGAAGAATGTTAAATCTCACGTGTCCTTGGCACACAGAAAGGCAAAGATGGACAGCGTCAGTCACTGCTTGACAGCAGCTTAAAAGGCATGCAACTTCAAGAAACCAAAGTGTTTGATGCTGAGGAGGTAATGGGGGATAACATGGTTAAGGCTGTTTGTCAGACAGGTTGGTTCCTCTCAATGACCAAGGCTTGGGGAGGGTTTTGGCAAATGGCAAACAGACACTGATACCTAAAGCATGATTCAAAGCCCATGCTGTCTGCTTGCCTTTGATGTTGAATCTACATGCTACATATGCTCACACCTAACAATGTTTTTATGTGGGAAAGACAGCTTAACACAGGAAACTGCCCTAAATTATTGGACAGAATGACCTTAAAGGTTACACATTGACCTACCAGATAAATGCGTAATCAACATGCAACATTCAGTCATCTCAAACACTTGTACTAGTACCTTTCTGTCTGAGGTTTGAGACCATGGACCAGATATCATTCTCCTGACTCTCAGTCGCCCTCCTTGTCATCCGGTCAGCTTTCTTGACTCTCAGGGAGGAGAAGAAGTTCAAGTTCCTAGGGGACAACATGGCCATGTCGTCTTTGCAGACCCTCTCAGAATCCTCTCCCAAAGAGATGTTCTCCAGTAACTTGGGCAGCTCTAAAACACTCGACACTTTCGCGATTGCGGTTGGGTTTGGTGATGGGCCTGGATGCACATTCTGCTCCCCTTCCTTGGAATTGGGATTATGGTCACTATCTGTCTTCCTCCACAAGAGGGAGCTAAATTTGAAAGATCCTTCAGAGAGAGGCCTGCTCTTCTGGGAGCTGTTCCTTCTGGTCACACTTGGGGTGGGTGAAGGTGTGGCACGCCGAAATGATCTCCTCAGGGCATTAGCCACCAGCTGGAATGTTGACTGTGGAGGGTCAGGCTGACCCTGGGCTGGGGCAGATGTGGGAACGGTGACGGGGGGGTCCATGGAGACCTCACAGCTGGCCTTCTGGTCACCGGGACTGCCAAAAATCCTTGCCGATTCTGCCGTGTCCTGGGTCTCTGGTTCATCAGTGCTCTCCAAGTCCCATTCCAAAAGCTTCTCCCTCTCAAGCAGGGAAATTGTCAGCTTCTTCCTCCCAGAAGATGCCATCTGCTCATCTGACTGCTTCTTGAGTGGTTCAGGGCTCTTGGGTATAACGGGTGTCGGTTGACACTCTGGAGATGGTGGAACTGGGGAGTGTAAGGGGGTCTTATGGAGGAACAAGCTAGGGGATGCTGGGGGAGATAATGGGCTGTCCAGTGAGACCTGAAGAGCAGAATATTATTTAAAGAAACAGAATTCTGTAACAGTAATGGACCTTTACACGTAACAGTGCAATAACAACACGAAAACCATATTATGAATCATTTATCAAAAGGCTCTTGGTAGCTATGAATCAGATGTGTGTAAATTGTAATTATTCATGTTAGGAGTATTGCAAGAGGAAAGAGCAATGTGTTCCCCACTCAAAAAAAAAAAAAGAAAAATACTTGTTCAGGTGGTAAGGAAAAGCGGGGCGATGCACATACAATTTTCCGGCAGATCACACATTACAAAAGAATAAATAACTTTAGCAATTGCGATTTTTCATTTTATTTTGCCAGAATTCTGCGCCTGTTGATACATGTGCCAGCGAATCACAAAACACAGGCTGACCTTCCTAAAGTCCTGAATTGCTCTGCTCACCTGGCCTTGGCCCCCGTGGTCCACACATGGGTCTGCTGCCTTCCCACAATCCCCTGCGGTCACCTTGACCCCGGGAAGTGCTGGCAGAAAACGCACAGGGTGAATGTTTATACATCACAGCCAAAGCTAAAACTACCACTTAAAGGCAGCCGTAAGGAGTCCAGGACGAATCCTCCTCAGCGGACCAGACCTCCTAATATAGCAGAAAAACAAAACTCTTTTCCCACAGATAGGTACCCTCTGCCCCATACCAATGCCATGTGGGGTTTACAATGGGGCAGGCAGGGGCTGTAGTGGTTAGGGACACAACCATGTAATTGAAAGATTGCCGGTTCGAGTCCCTGACCTAAGTGAGGTACTGTCCTCAAGCACTGCTTCCCGGGTGAGCTCACATAGCTGTCCCCTGCTGTGTCACAATGTCACATGGGTTAAATGTAGACACATTTCATTGTTGCTTGCTGTGGTGCATCAACAATGACACTTAATCACTTTAATCAGTAAACAGGCATCTATTCTAAGACCCATGGTGTGTTAGTTGGAGGACAACACCAGTGCATTGTGGGACATTTGTGCACACACATTAATGCACAGACAATTAAGTTCACCTAAGCCCAGTGCCTCTTGACTAAGGAAACATATTAAACTTGAAGACTCTGGTCATTCAAGTCCTTACTTCTGTTGTACCTACAAATCTGTTTTCAGTAGCCATTAGCACCCCCTAGTGACGTTGTTATTTAACACAAGTCAGTGTTTCCTGAAATTTGAGCAGCGATAAAATCCATCCATCCAACCGTCATCCAAGCATTCATATTGGTCAGGGTCAGAGAAAACAATGAAATATGTCAATTATGTTTATTTTTTATCTTGCTGTTTTCCCAAAATCTATATTCAAATTATGAAGTTGAGCAGATCAATATCAAGATGAGAAAACATAATGGAAAAAATTATATATTTTTTTATATTTTATTATATTTTAGGTTCAATTGGCCCTTTAGCATGTAACCCTAGCAGATTTAGTTTAATATTAGGTGCTGTTAATTAACTCATTTAATAAACATATTATGAGAAAATTACAGCCCCAACACAAATAGTCTAAAGTTAAAACAATAGATTACAAATCATTTCTTAAAGTTAAATTAGAATAGATCAGATTAGAACATCTGGTAGAGCTAAATAATGTTTCCCCTTGGCTCTCCTCACTCCAGATTTTTTCTGAAGGGTGTAACAGTACCATGCAGACACATAACCACAGAAGGAGATCGGTAAAAGAAGGGCTGAATACATTTTCACACATCTATGTATATCTATTTATAAGTAATATTGCACCAAGGAATGCAAGGTCCATTTGGCCAGTGGGTGGCATTGCAAGCCTAGTCAATTCACTGGCTTGTTTGCAAAAGGAATAAAAAAGAGTAACCAGACGCAGACACACGTTCAGCTTGATCTGCAGCCTTCGTAAAATGATTATCTGGTTTACAAACAGAATCCCTGCCCTCACAGAGAAACATCAAATGAAACAACATCACAGCTGGTATGGAATTACAGCCTTAAAAAGACATCTTCTACACTGTATGAATGCTTTACGTTGAAAGCATTGTAAAGGAGGCATATTTTATGCAATGTGGATGGACACATAGCACAATAAATGTTCCAGAATGCTTTTTGGGAATTCAAGACATTTCCATCTTACTGTGATATTTCTAGAAAAAAAAATCACGGAAATATCAGTAAAGCTCTTAAATTCCTATCCATATATCCATACATATATTTTACCGAATCATACCTTTGCAGAAAACTCCTAACACTGGTAATGAACGTCACTGACATTTTTAGGGTGAGTAACTCATTGCATTTCATCGTCACAGACAGAGAGTGCATTTTGAGCCGCGGGAAACAGGCACCGCGAGAGGTGTCACAGACGGACGTTGATGCAGAGGCACCTTAAGGTCTGGCCAGCGCGTGGAGTTTCCTGGCGCCAACGTCCGGTGCTCTGCGTACGCACAACTCCCATAGAGCGCGCCGTGACCCCACTGCCAAGCTGAATGTGTGTTTAATGTCTAGCTCTGGCTAGGTCCCCTCCCCCCCAGACACTGTGCGATAACGGAGACGGAGGGAAGCAGAGATTGGCAGCATGTAGTACACCCTGGCTTTAAATGACCTCTCAGTGGCAATGGATAGGGAAAGGAGGTGGTATCTTATCAGCGGAGGGGTCTGGGCAGGGTGTAACTTCACTGGGATACAGCCTTTGACAGTGTTTAGGTTGGTGTTGTCCTGGTTGCCATGGTGACACGTGGGGAGCAAGTTTCAGCTACTCACCGTGGGACACCCCCAAGCCTCCTGCACCAGGCCAAGGTGATCTGCAATGGATCCCCCGGGATGAGGGATGTGTGATGTCAGGTCCATCTAACCCTTCTGGATCAGCGCTGAGGTAAGCAGGGAAGCAGACATGTCATACTGCCCATAATTGTGCACCGTCGTGCATCGCCACACTCGGAAGCACATGACGCGGCGGCCCGGGGAGGGCGGATGCTTTTTCAAAGCTGCCCGGCTCCGTTTTATTGCTCCCGTTTCAAAGGCAATAAGGTTTGTTTGTTCTTCAAATCTTAATGTCTGTAAGCGGTTTTCGTTGCGAGCAGGGAGAACTAGTGCTTTGATCTGCAGAGGCAGGAGCAGATTGTGACCCCCACTCCATTACTGCTAAACTGGGCCCACGAACACAGGGAGCACAGGGAGGTGTTTGCTGACTGCTGAAATCTCGCCCAGATGGGATCAGATCCTGTGCCTGGTTACAGCTGATTACCCGGTCAAAGTCAAGATGGAACTAATTTAGCCTTAGTCTTCCGTTCCTTTTTTGTTTTTATTAGGCTTTCTAAAAGTTAATTTTACTACCCAAATCAACCTATGAATAGTACCCTACAATTTTTCTAAATTTACCAAGACAGCTTAGCTTCAAAATATAGTCAAATTTCTCTTTACAGCTTAATTACCTGCTGGGCCCGTGGTCTCTGCTCCGTACCCTACTCCGCACTGTCCTTTATACCAGTGTTTCCTATCCCAGTCCTTGGTGAGGTGACCCCCCAGACAGTCCACATTTTTGCTCCCTCCCAGCCCCCAGCCAATCAGGAACACCGAATACCTGGTATAGGCTAGGAGCTGGGAGAGAGCAAAAATGTGGACTATCTGTGGGTCTCCAAGGGACTGGGTTGGAAAACACTGCTTTATACCACGCATAGCCCTGGACCATCAATGAATTCAGTGAGTGCATTAAGCTACTTCACACCACTGAGGACATACCAGCACCAGAGTAAATAACCATGGCATTGATGCAGCACTTACGCTCCAGGGGTGACCTCTGTGACACACGTCTGTACAATCTCTTTGGTTGTGCTGAGGACCAGCCAGCCCGTCTGGAGAGGAGCGCTATGTATCTCTATGCCGGCCTGCGTTTCCAGTGGCTGGGGGTCGCTCTCTAAAGGATCCACACAGAGAAGCATTTCCACACAGATTCATCAACAGTAATTGTGCAGTTAACTGCAGATCCATCCATTTATAGTAACCACCCACTGTAGTCATTATCCTAGTCATAGAGATCTTATCCTGGATAGAAAAGGGCTCAAGGCAGGGCACACACACATGCACACGCACACACACACACACACAGACACACAGACACATGCACATGCACACAGACACACGCACGCACACACACACACAGACACACTCAGACACTTACACACACACACACACACAGACACACTCAGACACTTACACACACACAGACACACACAGACACACACACATGCACACACACACACAGACACACTCAGACACTTACACACACACACACGCACACACACACAAACACACTCAGACACTTACACACACACAGACATGCACACACACACACACACACACTCAGACACTTACACACACACACAGACACACACGCACACACACACAGTCCATGTATTCCTATCATTATGGGGTTTCTCAATTCATTCCTAAAGACTATGACATCCTTAACCTTACCCACCCCTAACCTTAACCATAAGTAACTAAACAAAATACAGGATTTTTGGCATTTTTAGTTTTTTGATTGCATTCACAGATTTTTATAAAATTGAGGTTATCCTTGTGGACTCCTCACAAGGTAAAAAGTAACAGGTTCCTATCACATTGTGGGGACATTGGGTCCCGACACTGTAATAATTAGAAATCCAACCATACGCACACACACAGACACAGAGACACACAAACACAGGGTGTGTTTCACCCCTGCCTTCTTATGATAGTCTGTAAATTATTGACTGTTGATAAATAATAGGCAGATTAACATCTTCATTTCTTCTTCAAAAAGTATCTAAAGATCTCACACTACAGTGGGACAAAACAGTCAAGTACATTCAGAGAGCTGATAGACCATCTAAAAAGTTAGACTTACTGCTGATACAAATATTAGAATAAAATAGCCTAGCCATAAAAAGTAGAGGCCTATGTAGTGGTCTATGGAGTGGTCTATGGAGTGGTCTATGTGGTGGTCTTTGCAGTAATAATCAGGAAGGTTGTGGTAAATATATCAACAACGTAGATATTTCAAATACGCTGAAGATCGTTGATGCTAAATGCAATTAACACAGTGGACATATTTTGTGTTGTGTTGAAGACTTTTTCCCATTAGCATAGAGCAGGGAAATTCTGCTGAGATTGGAATAAACAGCCAAAACATGGCATGCATAATTAACACTGGGAAGAAGGGAACACAATGACTGTACTTTCACATTTTAAGCTGCTCTTGCAAAGGGACAATGTAGTTTCTCTAACTGAGTTCTGTAACTCCCCAACATTCCCATGTGCATAGATACTGTATATAATTTGGGGGTAAGCCCTGCTTATTGTGTTGCCTTATTTGCATTGAGAATGACTGGACAGGACAAGCTTCGGCTCAGACAAGACATACCAATGTGATCTAAAGCAGATTCCCATTGTCTCAGTGCTGAGTATAATGCTGGATTCTCGCTATCGCCTTTTCAATCTGATGCTGGTTTACCTCCATCTGTCAGGGTTCTATCTCATATGACCTGTTTCAGAAGTCCACGCACATCCATTATGGACATTAAGCACGGCAATAAAATGCTTCTCAAGTGTTTATTAGTTGTTACGGCATATTTTATGTTCCTATTAGTGAGCATTGGCTCAAAATGATTAAAAATTATGCGCTCAATGACCCTGCCAATATAAAGGGAGAAAGTAAAACTGTACTGGCAAGGTTTAGGTGCTGAATCAATGATAAAAATATATTATCAACATCCTCCCCCCCCATTTGATTTTGTTTGCTCATTTATATATTTTTTTTAATCTGTGCACAATAAGATGGGGGTGGGGTGAGGACGTCCCACGGTGTCACATGACATGCAGTCATGTGACTGACACATTCATTCCCTTACCTGTGCCTAATTACCAATCGTAACATGAATTTGAGTTTGGTTAGTTCTCATTCTAGGAAACACACAGACACCCAATGCAGCTTTGACCCCCCCACTAACGCTGAACATGTCTCTGTTGTTCCCTGATAAAGTCTTGTGGGTTATATTTCCAAAATCGTAGTGTTTTATTCTATATATAGAGGAGATATGTTTTTCCAAGCTTTGGTTCCAGTATATTGGTTTCCCGCCATTCCACCACTATGCCGTGACAAGCCTGATTAATGCTAATTGAGGGTAACCTCTATTCTCCGGCTGCTTTCTCATCCACTTCCCATTTTGGGCCATCTGGCCCTGAGCTACCAGATCATCAGCTGGACCCACATAGCCAGCCTCCAACGGTGTCTAGAGGATTGACCCACATGCTGGCCTGACCCAGTATATTGACACAGTTTCCACACAGTACAGTTGCATGGGTCTGCTATCAGTCTCCTGCGGGGATCACAGATCATGATCCTCCTGGATCACCAGGCTGTAATCACCCTCCCCCAGTTTCTGTATTCCATCACGACACTATTTCCAGGAGTACTGGTTAATCATCTTCTTTGAGTGAGCTAGGGAATAATTTTCACAATTTCCTGCCCTGGGAATCACTCATCAAGCGCTTTGTGGCAAACTTGATTGGTGCATTGATTGATAGATTAATTGATGGATTGCAATCAGACAATGCTTGAAATGCATTGCTATCTCCGAAGTACTGACAGAGGAAAGAGGTGGATTGGCGATAGGCCAGGGTTGTGTCACAATGGCTTCATAATAGCTACTAAATTGTCACCGATCAATAGTGAAACAGTTATCAGGTTAAAGGTGAATGGGGCTGATCTAAGCCAGTGCTGAGAAAAAAGTAACGGTAACAGTAAACACTCCAGCTGTCATGCTATAGTGGATAAAACATGATTATGAGCATATAGACAGCTCATTGTCTTCTGCCATAGCTTTTTTAATCACCTGCTTTGAATGTGGATGCTGGTCGGACAGTGTTTAGACCGATGGGTGGGCTGCACCTTGTGTAAATGTTATTCCATCGTCTCCACTCACTGGAGGCAGCTGTGAAAACATCTGCTGCCCATGGCCTGGCAGCGGGGAAGCGCCTCACCGCTTCATGCGGAAGCAAGCGGGCCTCGCCCTGTAATCCGGCGGCGAGGGGACACAATTACCGGCCCGCTAATTCCCCCCGCTCCCGCTAATGAGTGGAAACAGGCTCCGGTGCTGGCAACGTGTGTCAGGCGCGTGGCAAACGCGAATGCAGGAATCGCGGACCAGCTGGCCCGGCTTTCGGTCTATGGCACAAGTACTACCGAAAGGCGTGCTAGGAACTCCTGTTGCATTCTGGGAAGCGATGGCGCCTCTTGGTCTCTCTCGAGGTCAAAAGCAATGACTGTTACATAGTCAGTGAGACAGCATGACGTCATATCATAATAAATATGATCTGTAGTCATCGCTATAACAAAGGCGACTGGAGGTATCACAGCATGAGACAGAGAAAGCTGAAACAGAACAGAGGAAACCCCAGACAGGAGCACCACGGTTTGGACAGCCTTTTGCTTGGTTCTAAGTACCTATGTACTGGAACCCAATGGTTTGTAGACTTTAGTAGTGGGTCTGTTGTATTAAGGCATCAAGTAATATTATGGTTCATTTCAATATGTGAAAATAGTTTTATCAAGGGCCAGATGTTGGTTTTGAAATTAACCGCAAATATGGGAATAAAAAGTATATTGAAAAAAAGGGAAATTTAATGCTTTGCAGCTGACCACTTTGCACATCAGAAAGAGGAAATGACTCAAACAGGCTAATCTTGTCAAGCAGAAAGGGCTGTTAACCAATGCATTACAAGCAAGGGGCCCAAGGCTGACTGACCTGGCTGCAGTGTTTGCACTTGCGTGGTAGAGGCGCACAGCTCTGCCACCTTTCCAAAACCGGTCATAAGGTCATAATAAAGTCGTTCTGAGTCTGAATTTGGTCCCCGGGATATTTCCACTGGGCTGTAAGAAGATGAACAGCTTTTGGAAGGTGCACGCTGTAGCCTACAATAGCAACTCTGAGAGGCTCATAGCTGAAGCTTCTAATGCGCTGATGTTTTGCATTTAATGCAAACCTTGTCACGCACCATGACAGCACTCACCAATAAAAAAAGCCCTCCAAAAAAGGATGGGTCTGGTCTTCTTCAAAAGTGGAGATGCCATACTCTTGGCAAAGGCAACAGACATCTATTTATGTATAATCATATTATTTGGATTCATTAAAATACATCATTTTCCAAACATTCCTGTTATAGTAATGAAAAAATGAAGCAAGTGAGTGATGCAATCAGTTTATTTATGTACAGTTTCAAATAAGAAATGAGGAAAACATTCTTCCCCCTACTGTGCAGAATACAGGCTTGCAAATGTATTCTTAAAAATACAGTCATACATTTATAAGACAAATCTGATTATCGGCTTTGTAAAAATGTGCATAATCGCAGTCTTCTGAGGAGCAATGACCCCCAATTTGCTCAGAAGGTTAAAGAGAGAGCTCCAGAATGACTTTCTGAAAAGTAAGCAGCTTCTGCAACATACAGAAAGAGATGGAGATGTGATGTGGGTTATTTCCAGGTGAAGAGAAATGGGGGCTCTAAGCAAGCATCTCTCAGTCCTCTAGCATGCAGGACAGCGACGTCAGAAGCAGACGCATGGTCAGAACAAGCCAGTTAGTGTGACAAGCTTAAAAAGTGCAGCTAAATACGCTTTGACTCCTAAAATATGCAGCCATTGTAGATTCCTTTAATGTTATGAAGGTGCAGACAATGTGGATGACAGGGAGCCGAAAAGAGTTTGCATGCTTTAATACACAAGACCCAGCACTCTCAACATGAACGGTTAATTCTGATTCATGAAGGCAGCCAATCAGAAGTAGCGCATGTGACCATGTGACCATGCAGGTCATCACCTTCCTGCTGTCACGATTCAGCCAATCAGAGGTTGCAGCAGTGGAAACTCGAAACAAACTACAAGTAAATCGGGACAAAATGGAATAATGAAAACTGGGAAAGGACAGGTGGGAAAAGAGAACCACTTATTAGTAAGCGCCACAGAAAAGTCCAAAAGAACATGTAACCAAAAGAAAGAGGGTGAAATGAAGAATCTGGAAAACATAGCCTGACACAATCCGACACAGAATATTCTCAACATTCATTGGCTAATACCTGTGTTGTTACTGTAATCCTTTGAGTATAGTATATAAAGCTTTTTTCACTGAAATTCATGGGTTTCACTGAATCTCGCATATAACATACATGGGTCTCTTACTTTGGATCTGCAGCTTTATGCCTCCACTGCAAAATACAAAGTACATTCCTGCACACAGACTAGAGTAAACCATGACTGCATGATTAATTAATAAACATCATTTAGGTTCACGCTGCGTAAACAGTAGGTTCAGACAATGAATCAACCACATGGTGGTTCTTTTGAGATAATTGCGTGAATATCGTGCTTAATATTCACACGAAATCATTAGGTTCTCCCATGTGTTCCATGCAGCAAAATGACTTTATCCACACTCCAGTGGATACCAGAAACACAGCACAAACGTGAATCACTCTACTGTGACTGATGTGGCAACACTCAGTTGATCGGACATAAGGCACAAAATGGCATCAATGCTCTACAAAGAAGAATGATTCTGAAAAACATAACAGCACATCTGTTCAAGACCCTTCAAATATGGAAGTGTGATGATGTGTGTGTATATAGACACACATGTACATCTGCGCCATTCTTGATAACTGCAGAAGCTCTAAGTGATATTGCTAATCTTCCACAGAAATCAAAAAGACGGTTGTGGCATTTCAAATGCTAGTATTCAGTTTAACATGTTAAATTCTGGCACCATGTACATGTACACCACTGCTTAATGCTATTTGCAAAGCATCTTAATAACAGAAAGAAATAAAATGACTGAATACCTCTAACCTGCATTTATCAAATGTACAGTATTATAATGTACAAAGATGTAGAATGTATACTGCCACCTGCAATGACATTAGTCACTGCCATCCATTGTATTGCTCTCTCTTTAGACTCTTACACCGCAAAATACTGCTCAGTTTCAGAAGAGGATGTAAAATACAGCAATAAGTCCTGATTTTGAGTGTAAACATTGCCTGCTAGCCTGACAAATCTCAAAGCTGTCGACAGTTGTCCAATGCACAATGTATACTGTAACAATGGAAGTAGAAAAAATTACAAATACAGTGCATGATAATAATAGTAAAATTTACATTTATGGCTGGTCACAGCTAGTTTTCAGGAACCGTTAATAGTAAATGCTAAACGCTGCTTAAAAACATAAACGCTTGCAAATTGCGAAATGCTTGGTAATACCTTGGGTAACAAGTCATTGGTCCGAACGTAACGCGGTTTATAAGGCAAAGGGACACGTCTGCAGCCGGAAGACTCTCACCGGCCCTGTCCCATCCAGAAAGTACAGCCCTGTCAGCTCCTCAAATAAAGTGCTTTCAGTGAGTCGACTTTGGCTACGTTTTTTAGTAAAAAAAAAAAAACCTGTAACCTGAGCTGAGCACAAAAACAAATCGAGGCTGGAAGCTGACAAGCCACATGTACAAATGGTTTTTCAGTCAGTATCAGATAGCCTGGTTCGAACTGGACAGCATAACCTTACAGGTGATGTAAAAGCCACCATCCCAAAGTGTACATGACTGTCTGCCATGCTAGACGTTGTGCATTATTTCATTCAAGATAGCCTACTGCAAACAGCCTCTTTACAGCGCCTGCCAGTTACCGCATGAAGCTATCGGTTGCACTTCCTGTTTGGCAGATATCCCAATAGAAAAAAAAGTCTACATTGTTATAACATCTACTTGAGGCCAGTCGGTCACCTTGAGTCAATATCCCAAGAATCTGAACCAGCAGAAAAGTAAGAAGCAAGTGCTTGTGCACGTGGCCAGAGGCCCCGCGCTGCGCTGGGTATAGGCCCAAAGCCTGGGGCTCGTCAGAGGAGCCTGACCCCCAGCTGCTGCTCTGCCCACAGCACCAGCTGTTGGGTGCAAAGGGGCCCCACCTCCTCCAGCATCTGGGCCAGCAGCTCGTGCAGCACGCACAGCAGCGGCAGGCCCAGGCTAAGCAGCTCGAAAAGGAAGCCGTACTCTGCGGCATGCTCCCGCAGGTGGAGACCGGCGGCCTGCGTGGCACCGCGGAGACGACGGGAGAGGCGGCGGGGCGCCTCCGTCAGGGCCTGCGTCACGTGCAGGGGCCACATCAGGCTCCTCCTAATGAAAGAGCTGGCAGTACCTGCTGGCTGGCTCTCCGGGCCGCTGTCAGGTGAGTGGGGAGCTTTCCCATCGGGGGCCACCGTCACAGAGCCCCCAAGAACCCCCACCTCCTGATCTCCCTAAAACAAAGTCACATGGCACACTGTTTGGAGGGCTAAAGGTTACAAGCTTAAGATTTTAAGGTTTCTAAATCACAATTTGCTACATTTGCAAGATATACCTGCCACTTTGCAGATTAAGGTCTTAAAATATAAAACGGCTAGTATGGATTATTTGCAAGCTTCTCCGGTTACCTTTTGCAGTTCGACTGTCCTCCTCCTGTGTTTGATGAGTGCTTTCTGTTGAGCGAAATGAAGCTTGCAGTAGAACTTGCCTATAAACACAGATATGAGTCACAAACAGTGATGCAGGAGGAAAAGACAACAAGTCACATTATCTGACGGATGACACACTATCTCCATGGCAGCGGGAGTTTGTGTGCTGTGGATTGGTATGATTAATTTTAATATAATTTAATTTAATAGAAAATTGTTGTAAAGCTGTAAACTCTGGAGAAATATATCCACTCTAGAGAAATATATCCAAGTGATAAAATTATAATAAAAATGACAATAAACAAAACAACAACAATAATGATGATGATGATAATAATAAAAACAACAACAGCTGCAGACATCACCACTGCCACCTTTTGCACGTTTGGTCCGTACCTTGGTCAGAGTGAAAAGCCTGCCCCCCCAGGCGGAGCGTGGCACTGCAGGTATCGCAGCGGAAGCACTCCCTGTGGAAGAAGAGCCCCTCGGCGCTGAGGCGCTCCATGACGTAGACGCGCTTCTGGCAGAAGTGGCACGTGTCACTGCCGCCCAGGCTCGGCGGGAACTCCCTCCGCTGGGAACCCTGGGAAAACGGAGGGGGGGCGTAATCCAGCGTTAGACTCACTGTCAAAGGCTTTGGGGACGCCAACGAAAAAGCAGTCCATGATGCAGGCTCGCTGCCCTCACACGGCGGACGTGACACGCATCGAGATGGCAAGCCGGCCAGAATTGTCAGAGAATCGTCAGAAGATGATCTCCATAAAGGTTAAAGACTTCCCACTACTGCAGTCATTGTCTTCATCAGTGGCTCTCAGTTTCTTTGCGGCAAGCACCACTTCAAAACAAACCAAGGCAGCCAAGTACCCCACGGCTGGAAAGAGACCCCACAGCGACCTCAATCACGGCGCTGGGCACGTTAACTGGCACGCACCGTGTATTTAAACTGTTTTATATTCCAGGTGAAGTGTTGCTTCAGCAGACATGGGCCGCTGACCTCCCCACTTACCAGCGAGGCAGGCGGCCGCGTGGCGTGAGGCCTGTGATCGGTCTCATAGAGGGTGGCTAGCGTTTCAGCCATCGCGCCTATGACCAGGGACACCTTCCCCACGGTCCGCTGACAGAGCCAGGTGGAGAGAAAGGGAGGACAGGGGTGTGAGAGGGACAAGGGGACAGGGCCCAGCTCTGAGGAAAGAGGTAAGGTGGAGGGAAGGAGAGAACAAGAGAGAGAGAGAGAGAGGTAACAGGAAAAAGGACGGAAGCTTTCTGAGCTCTCTGAGGGCAAACGGTGGCCAGAGAGCCATGGACAGGGGGTGCTTCCCAATAGGCGCACTTGACCGTACTTGTGTTCCCGTGTAGCCGTTTATGATGTTTATATCATCTTCCATTGCTGAAGACCAGTCCCAATACTACTGTAAAAACAGAAGTACAGGGGACGGTAAAAATCCCTGGATGTTGTCCTTGCCCCACCCCACATATTTGTACACGTGGATGGTTGATTGACTGCGTCCCAAGTTCGTTCTTGGGAGGCAAACTAGCAAGGCCACTTTTGCAGAGAAGACAAGTACGACCTTTACGTTCTTGGTACTGAGAAACTCCCAAGGACAGCAGTAGCATCTATGATCTGCTGTCACCCAGGAGTTTAGTGCTTAACCTGAACATGCAGCTTTATAACGTGGCTGCTTTTGGGTATTAAGGTCGATCCCCTTAGAAATACCCACACCTCAGCTAATTACCCAAAAGGGAACCAGTCGTCCAAACTGAAGGCCTCACACCTGTCCCAGAAGCTCCGGGAGTCTCCGCAAATCTCCCTGACACCCGCAAAAGACGTGCGACATCCCAGAAATCTGTCATCCTATTACTCAGCGGCAGTAACATCAGCCGCTGCCCGACCTTGTCGGCAAAGTGTCCCGCCCGCCGTTTCAATAGCTGTCGTCTTCCGCCCACTAACAGTCTTTCGCTTTCTGCATGTTCCAATGAGCAACGGAGATGAATGCATCACTAACCAAGTGGAGCCACAGGAGGACTTTCTAGGCAATCAGCGAACTTCCCTTCATGTGCTCATGCATGACCTGGGTGGTGGGGGGGGGGGGGGGTCGGGGGGAG
>JAODKL010000009.1:14935442-14954512 GCA_026780765.1 Petrocephalus schoutedeni
ATATTCGACAGAGGGTCGGGCTTGAGAAGTTTTGTCCTTGAGAAGTTTTGTCTGCTAACAAATGATGAGTTTTCTTTTGGCTTTTTATTCTAATTATTGTTACTCTGTGGCGTGTTAGTAATTGCCACTGCTGCTTGGCTCTGTGGTAAGCGTCGAGCTGAATTAAAATAAAGATGCTGGCAATCCCATGCCCTTGTCATCTGTCACGCTAATCGAGGGAGACACTTTTACTTGTCACACGTCCGTGTCACTCCG
This sequence comes from Petrocephalus schoutedeni, assembly GCA_026780765.1. Taxonomy (NCBI): domain Eukaryota; kingdom Metazoa; phylum Chordata; class Actinopteri; order Osteoglossiformes; family Mormyridae; genus Petrocephalus; species Petrocephalus schoutedeni. The sequence goes on from JAODKL010000009.1 coordinate 14,935,698, forward strand.
CGGTCACACGCACACCCGCGGTTATGAAACACCGGCGTTCTTGCGACGGCGTGGGCTGGTCTGCCCGGGCGCAGACACGCTGCTGCATTTTCCTTTGCGGATGAGCCGTTTGGCCTTGTTATTTGCAAGCCCCAGCTTGCGGGAGACCTGGGGGTACGGGTTCCATGCTTCTAGGTGCTTGGCGGGCCCACGCTCACTCACCCCGACGAGCCAGATTAACGGGTCGCCTGACCGAGGAAGCGCGTTCCAGGGAGCCGGGCTGCAGTTCCCCCGTTATATGTAGGTGGCGCACCTGAGACAAGAGAGAAGGGAAAGAGGATCGCAGGGAGGGGTTATGGCACACTGAGTGTCACACGCTGCTCGTCAAGGGATGGTGCAAGGGGGGCAGAGTCTGAAGGAGAAACTGGGAAGCCATCTGCCTCTCTCCAAACTCACTAGGATGAGAAAAAAGCTCACAGCCAAACTGTGGATGCCTTTATCATGTTACTGAACATGCTTAATTAGATATAAAACCCAATGCAGAACGCGATGCGCTTTTGTTTCCCAATGGCTCGTCATCCGATACTCGCTTACCTGGTGTGGCCTGACGCAGCTGGAGTTGAGGTTGGGGTAGCGAGTCGCTGGATCAATAGTGTACTGTTCAAAGTTCTTGGTGATGTTTTCGGGCGTAGTCTGAGGCAGCAGTCTGTAGAGGCTCTCCCTGCAGGCAGACATGATGATAAAGCCACCGTTACGCTCACGCTACGACGCGCACGCGAGCACTTGTCCAGATGGACCTGGCCCGGTCATTTTCCTGATACTGAAATTAAGAAAGGCATGCAGAACTGGCATCCGCCTCCGTGACATTCAAACGCGGCACCCTTACTTTCTACAGGGACGATGACGATGGTATATAAAAAGCCACAACCTGAGTTTGAATGGCCGGTTGTCCCTGGAGGAAAACATCTGGCCTGACTATGAGATTTCAAAAGAATGTCCATGTTTCTGCGTTCTACGGTGGCCCAGCAGGGTCAAACGGGGCCAGGCCGCCACCTCACTGACCTCTCTGCCAGCATCTCCAGGGGAGGCCTGCCCTGAGCCCAGCTCTTCGTCATCCATGCGGTGTCAAAGGCCGCCAGGAAGCCCCGAGCACATCCCGTGCCCATGGGCCAAAAAGGCTGCGGACAGACAGAGGGGTGAAAGGTCTGGGAGCTACGCCTTTAAGGCTGCATGTCATTTAGTTGCATAGCTGATAATTCTTATCAATGACAGGGATTAGAAGCTTATGTTTAAGACGTGACTTTATAGTTTACCTATTTATACACCTTAGATGAACCAAGCCCAAGTGTTCAACGGAAGTGGTAAATGATGTTCAAAAATTAAACGAGAGGACCAGATAGAAATCAGCGAACATTTCCTGGAGGTGGATGCTCACCTCCAGCAAGCTGTCGCCCACCAGCGCCACCAGCAGGCGGTGGCCGAAGCGCTCCCGCACCAGCGCCGCATTCTCTGAGGCGTACATGCAGGTGAAGTCGAACATGGCGACGTCTGGCTGCCCGTAGTGGTTCATGGCGTAATCCAGCGATGGCAGCTGGTAGTCGGTGGCGAAGTCGGCGGCCTCGCGGGCGTAGGAGAGCAGCGCCTCCTGCTGGACGTTCTCGCTGCTCAGCAGCAGCTCCGTGTCGGCGTAGTCCTGTCGGTGACGGGGACACCCGTGGCATGGTTAGACTCACGGGGTGTTCAATGGCTGTCCGGGAGATGTTAACCTATGAGCTGTGCTAGGGCTACTTCTACTTAACACAACCCACTCTACTTAACACAACCCAACCCACTGACACCACCCTGGAAGCGCGTAATCAGGCGGGGTAAACATTCTCTACACACTGCAGCCTAAGTCTAGTCAAAATCTTTCACTATTATATTTAGTTATATATGAGTGTATATAGAGTGTTTCACTCTCATTGGAGACATTGCATGGTTATTTAATTCTCAAAGGGGCACAGATAAGACTAGCAGTGACTAGCTTACTGATGACAGCAAGACCATTAGAGGACCACACAGTAGCATGCCTGGAAGTCACCTTCCACATTAACGGCGTCAAACTCATTTCAACACAGTGGGATGTTCGCATTTAAGAACCAGACACCAGTCGGTCGACGCCAGCCCAAAACGGAAACGCCTTCCCAGCTCCTTGCTGGGGGAAGGTGATTATGTTTTAGAACAAATTTTCCTTTATGCAAGCCTGATGTTGGTATGATAAATTTAAACGTAAAGGTAATCACTTTGTTGGCCATTAAGCAACTGTTCTTCCCTTGTCCATGTTTGGCATACGGGAGCATAGATATTTTCCAAGAGAGAGAGGCCACTTAAATGTAAATGATTTATATTTATGCAAGGCACTTAATCCTATTTTCACGACTTTGTTGAAAGACACAGCGTTCCACTGCATTTTTATGAATCAGGTCATACAGTGACGTGCCCAGACATTGCAGTCAGTGATGACAGATATGAATTGTGAGCAAAGCATTCACACAATCTGAGTATGAGAGATATTTTGTGATCTTTGAGATGTTTGTTAGTCAAACCCGACGAGCCGTAGCAATGGAGGGGGGTGCATTTAAACAGTACACAGTCACACAGTGCCCCAGAATGCCACAGCTCACATGGATGATGACTCCCTTGTCCAGAAGGCTCTGCTTCTTCGCCGTCATGACGAAGTAGTGCGTGTTGTCCCTGTAGTACACAATGTTCTCCAGGTCTATGCCTGCAAAACCAAGTGAAACCAACACCAACCAATCAGGGTGCGAGCTCCCTTCCAGCACTATGGCTGATGGCTGCGGGGATGTAATCAAGACTGGATGTCACTGGGAGGAGAGGAAATCCATTTGGGAGAGGGAGCAGAAATCCCCCTTCCTGCTGACTTCAGAAACCGCTGGCCAACATGCCATGAACTTTGAATGGCATGAGTCTTATCACAAGGAATATAATTCACGCCCGAAAAGGTAGATATGGCAGCTGGGATCAGAACTAACCCACGACACTCAACAGTAGATTCAAGGAACAAAATCTACCATCTGAACTAGAGATACACCAGCTATCTGCCGAAGTCTTTGCTTGCTCTCTCTTTCATTTTTTGTTTTACTTGCTCAGAAACTACACAGCTTAACGCATTGCTCCTCCTCTGGGATTTGAAGGTGCAAACATTTATTTAAAAGGCCAGGTCCATGTTACACGGAGACGATTGCTGAGCCCACCTGTCTCCTCCTTCAGCTCCAAGAAGAACTTCTGGTTGAAGATGAAGGCCACACCACTGATCTCCTCCACCTTGGCCTCAGCTGTGGTGTTCCTGTTGATGAAGTTGGCAGTGATGGCAATGGCCAGTTTCCCGCGGAACTCCTTTCTTCTGAAACCTGGAAAAAAGCAAGCTCGATTATCGCAAAAAGTAAATGAAGAAACAAATGAAGAATAGCCATCAAAGCAAAAGTATTTATATACAAGAATGAAAGTTTCATTGGTGCTGCCTTGTAAGAAAATGTAGCAAAATGTCACAGTCTCATGAAAACACCTAAATAGCTAAAAATTATCAAAAATGCAACTTGGGATCTATTCCATTTTTGACTCTGGGGGTTTGTATTATTCTTTTATACATATATGTTCCACATCTATGCGCCTTTTTATTTTCCATCTGTACTATGGTCAAAGTGAACTTTGATTTTGAGAAGCACAAATAAGTGATTTATTAACTTTGCTCTCACTTTTTAATCATGTGTCTTTGTAATAATCTTTTAAATGAATCATTCTGCCGTGACTGTTGATTGTAGGTCAGACAGAATGCGTATAAAGTGTACAACCTAAAATACACCCAGTCCTGTGGATCTTCTGGCTTTAAATGGAAGCCTAACTTTCTCACACGAATGTCGCTATCCACATAAATGCGAACTGCGGTCATTCTTTGGTTTTTTTAAGAGTCCAACTCTAGTGGCAGGATGACAGCACATGAGGGCGTGATTTTCTGCTATGACTAAAACTGCATGATGCCAGATGACACAGATGGCGCAAGGTCTGCTGAAGTCCTCAGACACGGATGCAGCCCACAAGTTGCGGCGGTCGGGCATGATTCAAAGGTTCCACTTCCCCATATTGAATAAAAAAAAAATAAAATAAAATCTTCTGAATAAGGTTCTGATCTTTGGTCTTAGTCTGAAGCGATCACAGCCTGTATCAGTCATCTGTCATCATTATTCTACAACATCTGGGACCACAGGAAGGAAAAGCACTTAAAAGGTGAAGCCAATGGGTGTGTTTACTACGAACAGTATATTAGATTATCAAAAACACTTTGGACCAGGAAGGGTACAAAAAAAGAACATTTTCCATGTCACTTCACTCTTTCCAATGGGGCCTGTGCCCAATTAATGGTTTAACAGCGTGAGATATTTTTAACACCGTCATCATCCACCTACATGCTATTTAGATGGTGAGGCTGGATTTTTCACCTTTTATGGAAATAAAACAAACGACTAACGTTTTACTGCGTCGAGACAAAGTCTCCTTTAAATTATGATTATGACACGGAAATGCTTGAAGGGGGGCGGGTGGAATAAATGCCGAGGCCGCCCGTCTGGCCGACTCTGGTGGGTCCGTGGCTTTCACATATTCCTGACAGCCGGGTGCCCAACTCTCCCGAGTCGAGGAGGTGACATCATGCCAAGGAGCCTTCCAAATTATAAGCGGAAAGGGATTACAGAGGCAAATCTGTTGTTTTATAGCTTTTTAAAAGCAGACTTGGTGGGACGAAGTGGCCGAGGGTATGGAAAACCCAGAGGCCCGGGACACCAATAAGGTTTTCTTCGAGGAACTCTGCAATGCAGAAGCTACGTTAGCAAAAGCCTCCAGCGTCTGGGAAAAGCCTTCAAGGATTCATCCCAGCTGGCTCCAAACCATTAAACCTCAACTCTTTAGAAACATCCTTGGAGACCCATTCTGCAGAGAGAGTCCCCACACCACCCTCTCACCTTCCAGCGTGTTCCTCCGCCCGTCTGCTCCAACCACAACATCAAAGTCAAAGTCGGAGACGGGGTGATCAGAGGGGCAGATCTCAGCTCTCCACCCAGGACCTGGCACCGTGGAAAAGCAGACACTGGTTTGCAAGCAGTTCAGTCAACATCACATTTTAAACATAACTTCTGCACTTTTTTGACGTACAAAATGCATTTTGTTACCACTGCCAAGTCTGAGCAACTGAGGGTTTTCCATCATGGGCTAAGGGGAAAATAGGATTCAGATTCACTCCTGAATCCACACATCCAACAGCCGAACCACGGAAACAGGATCTTCTCTCAAGCTTAGAAATACCCCTTTAATAAAATGTAATGAATTTTGTCGGAATTTGAAGTCACCCTGGTAAAGTTATAGCCATAACTGAGAATACCGGATTAATATGGTTTGCTCTCAGGTGTTTCAAGATTGGGAAACCGAATCTTTCTAGCTAGGCCAATGTTACGTTTGTCATGAGAACAAACTATGCAACTGAACTTTACAACACAGAGCTTGTCACTCCTAATTTAGGATATGCTCCCGTTGACATCGACCCTCTAGTAGGTTCCAGGCGAGAGCCGGTCATTTTCTGAACCCAGGAGCCCCGACAACTCACGGAAAATCATGACCTCGGCAGAGGTCTGCTGATAACCGGCCGTAAAAGGTCTGTGGAGTAAGCTGGCGAGCGTAAAACATTTCTCCCAATTTACTTTGCTAAATTTAGCAAGCCTATCGCCTTTAAACATTATTTCATGTGAATTCTTAAAAACTCTGGTCCCCATCAAAAAAGAAAAAAAAATTATATATATATGTACTGTAGCTAGTAAACCATGAAGTAAAATCACAGAGGTGTAATGAACCCTTAACAGAATCTCTTTACTTCTCAAAATCCACTGTGAAAATAAACAAGGCCGGTTTCCGCTGCTGTGTATGACTGGTTGTCAGGGACACACACACAAAGAAGAGGCTGGAAGCCCAGATCTGCGCTGGATCAGACGCTTCTCTCTGTGATACTAGGCGGAGGTGAAAACAAACAGCGGCCGAGAGCCACAGAAACATCGCACTGTCGCCGCTACTGTGGCATTAGCACGACGCTGAGAAATGCTCTGAGCTCCAGCCTCTGCAGACAACTCCTCTCATCCATCACCGTCTGCACTTGCCTAGGTGCTTCTCTTCGGATTCGACAGCTAACTCATTTTAAAAATGTATGATGTGGGAAAGGAGAGGTAGAGAAGGGGGGGATGTTGTGGGGTTGGGAGTAGAGACGGTTTTGACACGTAAAGGTTGAGAAAGTATGGTTTGATGACGTTGAGAGGCATTGGGCCGGGGATACAACTAGAGGCATCAGAACCTGGGCATAATTCCTGGGCCGAGAGAAAACGTGAAGGTACTAAGACGGAAGCCAATGAATGCGCCTGTCATCTGACTTCAGCTGATGTGAGCAATCACCTTCATTCTCCTGGTCTTCCGGCGGCTCCAGGAGCTTGACAAACTCCACGTTGACGTGCACCTCCACGGCTAAGATCAGGGCGATTTTTAGCAGCATGAGCTGCAGCTGGCGAATGCCTGGTGGAGCAGAACCAGGACAAGAAGCGTAAGTCCTTGAAGGCAGGACTTCTTTTGGGCTCAGTATACAGTATGCACATGCAACACAGGCAGCATTCAGCCTCTGCTCGAGGAGAGCTGTGGAGCTCTGGGACAGGCAAAGCCCGTCGACCTTCACGCTTTTGTCCCTGATCTTGAAAGGAAGTCTCACTCCACATTTAAGCAGCACCGCTGTGAGGGACGGGGGGTGAACCATATGTCACACGCATTGGCATCACTAGTAAAAAGCCACTTCACATCAAGGGAACTTTCCAGCTTTGTGCAAAAGTCACTCTATAGCCGCAAAAAGGACAGAAATGCCTCATAAAAACAAATAGTTATTGCATACAAATGTACTTTTGGCCTGACAGATGTCTCTTATGTAGGCCAGTGTTGACAGGAGTCACACAATACACATTCCTCAGAGATGGATGTGTTGGAAAAAGACTGCCAGAGGTATTTTGACACTCTAATTTAATTATATGATAAATCAAACACTCCACCAAGAGAAATATTATTATTATCCCATGAAAACACACGGCACCATTAATCTCGCTCAGCATGTCTTTTAAAGAGGTTAGGTTGTGCTCTTCTGTTCTCCCGCAGAAGTTAGTAGATATCCTGTTCCTTCTCTGATCTGTGAGGTAGGTCAGTGAGAACATGCTGAAATAAGTGAAACGGGAAGAGAGAGTCATAGTGACCTCCTCTCCCCTCCCCCCAACCACACAAAAGAGAACGTGAAGGATACTCACTGATGTGGTCTATAGATCCGGCACAGAACTTGCCGTAGAACTTCTTGGCACCCAGGCTACGCAAGTCATGAATCGTGTACGGCCACAAGTGCAGGACATTGTTCCTGGAGAAGGTGTCCCTCTTCTCGATCACCACGACCTTGGCCCCCAAGAGGACCAACTCTATGGCTGTCCGCAGGCCACAGGGGCCCCCACCAATGATGAGACACTGGGAAAAGAAAAAAGAGGATCACATGGTCAACACAGTCACCAATCAGAGAGTAGCAATGCAAGCAAACCAACCTCTGGTGCTTTAATGCTTTATTGTTCACTGACTCTGTACCCAAAAGGAAGTTGCTGGAGTGTAACTTTCAGAAAAATATACTTTGCACCACATATGAGACCTTGGCTTCTGTGAACGCCTTCTACCTCTATCCCATTGTGGTGGGATTTAAGCACGTAAGTAATGGAAGACTTCATCATCAGCTGAGCCAAAGTGTTAATTACACTGGTTATACTGAATGCACCAGTCACCAAAACACGCAGCACTGCGGGCTCTTCTAATTTCAGGCCTGCCTGAAAATATGCAGCTTGAGCATGACCTCATACACGCAATTTTCGGGCGAGAGGCGGGGCTGTACTTAGCGGCATCTTCAGAATTATCATCTCACTTGTGAACCATGCCTGAGTCACACTGCCACCCCACAGCGCAGTAAAAGGGGCTCAAACGCAAACACGACGCCCTCTTTTCCACTCTCATCGTCACCCTGAATTTTTTCATTGGCCTTTTATTTCTTTGCTTTCTTTCAAAGCGACGTACAGTTTAATTTAGCAGGACATTCAGCAAAATCCAGCATGATTCAGAAGCAGGATTCCTCCAAAAAGCTTTAACCACCGGCTTCGGGCCACAAGTCAAGTTCTCCGAATGTGGCACCAGCGGCTGGCTAAAACTCAGGCCGGCCAAACCAGTCGATCTCTATTTCCTATTTAACAGATCAAATGCAGCCACGTTTGACCTTTGCACCTTCCTATGAAAACATCATACAATTTCCTTTCCCAACAGACCGGTTTTACAAATGGGAGGCGGTGCCATGGGGGAGAGATTATGTGGCCAATCTAACCACAGAGTACATCACAGGCATGCCTGACAAAGCTTTAGCCATTGGACAGTCTTCCGGTCATAATGCATGTGGGCACAGAATCACAGTGGGGATCTTCCAGGTAGAGAAATTCTATATAACATTGTGGGGATCAGGCATTCAGAGCTCCCAAGCTCAGTGCCTTATCATGTTTATACAGTCCAGGGACAGACCATGCTGTTCCTAACTAGCCCATTAGAAGGCATAAGGCCTCATAGACCCCTTCCATAGAAGATTAAGCTTTGTTCATTTCTGTTCCTACCAGGTCTTGTTTATTGGGCGTCATCACTCAGGGGCGGAGGTGGGAATGACATCAATACTTCTGGCAGAAAGGCAGCGACTCATTTTGCATCAGGCCCTGAGGCACCTGTTTGGATGGCGGATCCCAGACCTTTCATCAGGTCAGACAATGACACTGGGCATGAGCGCCAGCCCAGAAGGGCCAGGTGTGCCGTGGCTATGCCTACTCGAAATTGCCTCTCTTTATAGGGAGCACACACCTGCATGGGGCCATTTTAATTAGCCTAACGGGGGAACAAAGCAGACCTCAGCAAATTCCTCTGGGGTCTCTTTGTAGTCAGCTGACAATCCACAATGTGTTTTGATTATGTCCACCAATGAAAATCTCTATCGTAAACTAGCTGTCATCTAAATGTTTAAGCAGGATTAAACGGGCATGTTCCCATGCAGGCTCAACATTCCCTGCTACTTGATATGCCGGATAAGGTCTGGACATCCACGGCTTCCATTCCAGGGAATCCCAGTGACATCTCTGCCGGGGACCTTCTGACCATCACTGCAGATGCGTTGACACCATGCAGCACAAGAGCCAATCACAATTACAGTGAGGAAGACCCCCGTCCCAGTGCTACAGCCTTTTCATCCTCTTCCCACCTGAGATTCATCAAAACTCCACGGAAATGCAACACCACAGATTAGATGGACGGTCTGAATCACGCTGATTACTAAACCATTGCAGACTACGACAGTGCAAACTAGATGAGTCAGACACTGTACTGGGCTGCATTTACCAACTGCAGCAAGTCAAATAGGTATATGAATTTAATGCTGGAGCCAGGGACATTTCCAGCTATTGAAAAGATCAGGGGCTAAGTCAAGCCTACCTGGTGCTTGACTTAAAATACGTGGGGCTTTAGCCCCAAGTAATCAGACCTAATGCCCATGGCCGGAGCATAAATTAATCACATTCTAGCTTTAAAGAATGACACAAAACAATAATAAATGCAACACTCTGAAAAGTACATTTAAATGCATATGTCTGAAGTTTTCTGGAAATGAAATAGAGAGCAAAGGAAAAGGCTTAGTAAGGGACAGCACTGTCACGTTCACATAGTCAATGCGTATATTGTTTAAATAATGATATTTGGGACACTGCAAACAGTTACTGCAAATATTCCTTCCCACATTTTCCCTACACTGAATCTTTCTCTGCACTAAATATATAATTCATAAGAACGAGGTAAAAAGAAATCATGGCATACATAAGATATTTTCCTTTGTCTAATTTTTATATATATGAATACAACTTCAGCTCAGCCATTATTCTGTGTGCAGTTATTTTTAAAATATGGGTGCAATCAAGAGATACAAAGCATAAACACATCATTATGTTTAGTGTCTGGACGGCAGGGCAGTTGATTCCCTAACGTGAAATACACCGATGTGCCTGCACCTGAATGCTAAAACACACTTAAGATTTTTTACTTTTACATACCATTACATGCTTCAAAGAATAAAAATTCCTCTGGTGTGCACACACACAGACACACACGCATAGGGATCAAATTTCTGCTGGCCATCCAGCAAGCCGCAATGCAGAAAAACTCCACACCATAGTCTGCGGAAGAGTTTACATTTCTGTCAGCAGGACATGCCACACGCACCCCTAAAAGATCGCATGCACAGAAAGATTAAAAACAGTGCAGAATAACTGTATATGCTGTGTAATCTTTATAGCGAATGTCATTGTGACATTCAAAACGTTCACATGACAAACAGATCTGAGTAGAGAGCTGTAATAATGCAAAAAAAAAGGATTTGCCAAGCTAATTCTAAATGTACTAGTGCGACGATGTGGCATTCAGTGCTCTAGATTGGTCTGTGCATTCAAGGTCAGAGAGCAGGTCAGCTAGCTTCTCGGGGCCCTGGCATACTTTTTGGGGTTACGGGCTTTGTTTGTGTCATATAATTCATCTGCCAGCCATGGGATTCAAACCAGCAACCTTCTGGACACAGATTCCTAACCCACAATACTTAAAAAAAAGAAAAAAGGCAATTTTCTTACCTAAAATAGTTGCAAATAATCATAAAAATACACATGAAAGGGTATCGCCTTACAATCTGCTTACAGACATTGAAACCTGAGAAGTGCAGAGATGACAACCTATGTATGAATTACACCTCATGTCGATATCTTCAGCCGCACGCACATTTACCAGCCTCCCCACATCAGGCAGCTTTGGCCAAGCCCTTTTCCTTTTACATGATGTCACATTTGATGTCACCAAATATGGTAACTTGTGTGACTTTGAGAATGGCCCACTTTGTTTTTAAAATCAACATCAGTCAACATTTTCATTGATTTGTATTGATGGAGCAAGCTTTAGTACAGACACCAGTGCACCACTTGCCTACAGTCTTTAGATAGCAAAACTATTTAAAGAGAAAGGGCAAATTTCTCCCAGGGTATTTGCATACGCTAGTCAAATTATTTTCTAATTTACATTGCCGGGCTAAACTCAGCGACAAAATCTGATGAAACCATGAAAAGAAACAATACGTCTGGTGTTTGTTGTGTGTGGGTACTCTCGCAAAAAAAACATTTAGAAAATCCTTCATTTGTCTATGTAAATATAACTCAAATCAGAAGAAATTTCACCCAGCAGCCCAGTTTGAATCTAAAGATGAAAAAAGGGCCAATTATGAGTTTTTGATTCTTATTCTGTTTCAAAAATGTTTCCTGATTGTGACCAGCCAGTGTGAATGATTTCTGCCATCTGTCGTGCCTCCATACCTTGCAGCCCGCACATGCTTTGGCCTTCTTGTACTCCTTCTGGCCTGCTCTCTTGTCCAGCTTGCTCCAAAGTCCTTTAGCCTTCCAGGATGTGACCTTGGCCTTCAGTCTGCTGTAGAAGGTCTTGTGGTCTAGGGGGTCCAGCTCCAACTGGCGGCAGAGAATATTGAATGCCTGCAGGGTGCCCTTGCAGGTCGAAGCCTGGACGAAATTCTCGAAGAGCTGCCCGGCCTGGGAGCACTTCTCGTCCTCAGCTTCGCCCATCTTCTCCAGGGGCTCACTTGCTCTCTCCCCGACTCCCTCGTTCCGTCTCCCTGCGATCCAGTGGCTACGCCCACGGTCTGGGGGCCCCTGGCATGCCCAACCTGTGCTGGTAAAAGAAACCACATTGTGTCTGATGTCATCCCACAGGCCGAAGAAAGCGTGGGATTCCAAACAGATGTAGCACAAAACACACATAATGAATAATATATATATATATATATATAGTTAGACTAAAAGGATAATGAGTATTTTTCAGCAAATGGCCATTACATCACATCATTACTATAGACCCCATTATGTACACTTACCCGTTTGTTGCCCATCCTCTTAAAAGTCCCAAAAATGGTTCAGATCTCATTTCATTGTAATGTCTGAGGTCATGAAGCTAATGTGTTCTATCTTGAAAAAAAAAAAAAAACCAACAAACGGACTGTACGTAACTCCAAAAGCATTCCGAGGGTGAAACTCAGTAAAATCGTGTGCCAAATCACCAGATATTTCTCAACATCGCAGCCATGAGCATGAACTGGAGAGCTCCCAGGCGCGTATTTTACACTGCGGGCGCTGTGTTTCAGCTTGAATGCGTGTGCAACACGATGAGAGAAGTTCGCAGTGTTCTTCCAGAGGTGAAACAAAAGCAATTTTGTTCAATTATGTTGGTGACTAAACTACACAGGTGCGCATTAGAAGGCAGCAGTGATGGGCTTGCTGGACTTTGTCCCGGCTTTAAAAATGTCCTGTTCCCAGAGGCGTAAATTTCAGGTCCAGAAACTAAAAATCCAGACCACAATTTTCGTTTAATCAACCACTTGAGTTCTCTGTGACTGCGACTCTTTATACTCAACTGGTTGGTTGAAACAAAATCACAGTCTGGATTTTTACTTTTTGGCAACAATCTGACAGACTTGACACAAACTCAATCACAGCAGACAGCTCTGTCTCCTTTTGCATTTCTACACTGATAATGCATGCTTTAGCAGCGGTGTCAGCTGACCAGTTTTGGCAGGGCAAGCTGAAATAAGGTCCTGAGCAAAGGTGCGTTTCTTTTGGAAAACGAGGGCATCCTGAACGCATCAGCACCACAATTTATTTTACAATTCTGAGATGAGACCCTCTTTCTCGAAACTCCTCTGAGACACCCCTTCCTTGAAATACGTTCTCTTTTAATATGCAAAAATGTGGTACATGTGTAACTGATAACACCGACATCGCGTTGCCTGTATTGCAGCGTTAAGTTTAAACCCATCTGTGTCTTTAATAACCATACCCAAATCCTGCTAAAAGCAACATGTCCCAGCAAGTGGATCATCGGCTCTTAGTAAATACTTTTCAACTCATCAATCCATAAATACATGCACTGAATACCACTGAAAAAAAAACCAATAAAAACAGAAAATTTAAATTCTCACTGGCACTGAATAAAGCAAAAAATGTCTTCCTACTAGCAGATGCATTATATTCCGTGTGACAAGGTGGAGGAATTCTGGGTATAGAGTATTGTTTCTACGGGACGTATCACAGGAGTCTTTTGAAATTCAAATCAGTCCACAAGTGTGTGAAGCGAGTCAGAGAGAAGCCTGGAGCCCTTGTCGGTCCTGTCCCGGCCGGGTCAGCCGTCTTTTCACAAGTATAATTAGGCCGTGGGGAGTACCAGCTGTCGTGAGCAGAACCGGGGCTTCACACCCGCTACGACTTCTCAGCACGCCTTGAGTAGCAGATACTGATGGACAGATGTGCTGCCTGGTCCAAAAAAACATCACCTGCTATCCACCCTCTCCAATAAGCCCAGGGGCAAGGCAGGGGCCTTGTATCAGCTACAAATCGATAACTTGCTAATGGTAACTCAGACCTAAAACACAACATGTAGACAGAAATTCTGCACTGTACACAGAATAAATGTCAATTCGCGCCTTAAGACTATATTTAACAATATATTACATTTCTATATGCAGGAACAGCAGAATACTATATCAAACTACAATCAGTCTATTTTTAGTCAGATTGTACTAAACCATTCATTTGTTTTTATCTTCTGTGTTATTTTTGGATTAGAATATAGTGTTATTGCACAAGAGTATAAGCCAGTTTCTGACTAGCTAACGGAAATCAGGAAAGTTCACCTGAAGAACGCTGGTCAACCAAACCATGATTATAACTATTTTAATTTCTTCTAACAAAAATAATGTCCATGGCATTAAGGTATTATCGATCTAAAATAAAGGCTTCTGTTCTATCCATTCCTAATGAAGAAGGTAAATAGTGTTTTGCTAACATATATGTCATCACCTCACGAAGAACAGAATTAACTTGATATAGTTTTTGTAGGGAATCGACAGTGGGGGACAAAATCTAACAGAGGACATGCAATATATTTTCATATTTGTTTTGCTCTGTGGCACTTTTTTATCTTTCAGGACATCTGAGCTGTCACACGTGCTCCTCTGACAGCCTGTCAGAGCAACGAATCCACCTTCCACATGTATTCAGTAACAAGTTCTGTTCCTATCCTGGCCCGAGTGCCCGCATCAGCGCATTCCCCACGGGGCTCCAAATAATCTCTGCCAGTCCCAATGGAAATATTTAAGCCCCTGGCCTCTGCAGGGGAAAAAGAGATGTTCCTAGGTCAGATATCGGACGTGGTTCTGCATGAGACAGTCAGCAGCGTGCGTGGCCCGGCCCATTATATAGGCTATGAGAGAGGGGGCCCAGTGGTGAAAAGGGCATGGTTCACTGGGGATTTACTGACAAAGGGAAAGCATGCTACACTGACTTATGTGCGATACATATAAATCCCTCGTGCACAAGCATGGAAACGTTCTGCTGCTGCAGCCCAAGTGGCCTGCGCACATCAGAAGGGCCGAAAAGCCTGCGTGTAACTCAGCCTGCTTCTGCTACGTCGGCCTCGCTTTCTGTTTGACGCAACGTAGAATACACTCTGCCTGTAGAGTCTGGCTGACCTAAGCCATTGAACTTTTAAGATTACAAACTAAAAAACTTTACTTTTACCCGGTTAAAGTAAAATAGCAACTAGCAGGGAAGGCCATCTGCCGAGGGAATGATTTCCGCCTGGGGTAATGACGAGGCCAGGGGTAGATTTTCTTAGATGGAATACCATGATTTCACTGTTGGAAAGAGACGAGACAAAAGAGCCTGCAAAGGCACGCGCCGGGGAGGGCACGCCAAGCGTGTGCAGGCCTGTGCCTGCCCAGAGCCAGAGCCCTGCGCCGCGTCCCAGAGAGCTGTTCTCTGATAGTCACATTCCATACGGTTAGGCCAGTCTAAGGAGTCATGTGATGCACTGCACAAGTTCTCAGGAGAAAAACACTGCGCAGAATAACACGGCTATCAGCCAACATCTCGATCATCGGCCGTTTTTTTTTTTTTTTTACCCCGGAGGCTAAGTGTGATGTTGTGGTTGGCCAGGAGTGCTCATGTAAATGTGAATGTAAATGGGGAACAACAAGGTATGAGATACACACAGCTGGGCAGAGAATGGATGCCTCGAATATTAAAGTGCACCGAGTCACTTCCTAGTGGTGCGATGAGAAATACAGAGTTTAGCGCACAAAGCCTTCAGAGGAAAAAGCGACTTTGCAAGGAAGCGGCAGGTAACTGCGGACTCTTCCTTCATCCTGGCCTGTAGCCATGATGTAAGCAGCATAATTAAATTATGCGCGTCTTTGTTCAGATGCAAACCAAAAGGGCAGGGTTTAAGCTTAGGCAAAGTAGGCAGCTGCCTGCGGCCCAGTCAGCAGAAAGGGGCCCAGATCGATTGAAGGGGGCTCTGGCAAAATCAGCCAAGGGGAAGTGGACAGCGAAATCTATCGTGGGTGCCTTGGGGCTCTCGGCGAAGTACATCCGGACATGCAGACCGATGCATGTCAGGACTGAGCTTAAGAACACTTCATTTTAGCCTAACATGTCATGCCATTTGTTTGGTGGTCCAAGCCTCAGAACTTCCTTTTTTGCAAAAAAAAGCCACTGCCTTGTATACAAAGTCATACTGCAGCTACTGAACAGGCGAGGGGGTGTATATGACTAACCCTGCACCCAGGGGCTACCCACGCTAGCTCGTCCTGGGGTGATTATTATGTTTATTATTTTATGACATTAGTGTTTCCTGGTGCCAAGAACATCCTGCAGTGGAATCTGAGAGATGCAAAGCATGTCTCTTGCATGACTGGACAGCACAGCTCTGACCAAGAGGGAGAAAAGCATCGTGCAAACAAGCCAGACAGATAATAAAAGCTAGCAAACCCAGCAGGAAGATCGGACATTCTGAGTAAAGCTCTATTTTAGTCCTGCAAGTCAAACGAAAATAGCGAACACTGCACTGCATGAGGCGAGAGGGGAGTGTTTGAAAATGAAAAAATAAAGTCAAGGTTAATTCCAAGGCATCTGGACCTCTGTTTGGACAACATATACGACTTTTTCCTAGAATGCAGAATTCGTTACACACTTCATGCTTATTGAGGAGGTATTTCAGTCCCTCCTACACCCTACAGGCTACAATATAATAAGATCTCTAGAGTCTTTTTGTAGGCAGATTTGGTCTAGTGACTCAAAGCTGGGCTACACCCAGTCAGAGTGCTGTGTGACCTGTAATCCGGATGCCAAACCATGCACACACATATAAACCATGGGACCATGGGAAGAGACCAAGGAGAAACAGCAAGAGGATGGGAGCTGAACAGCTCCAATGACCTAACCAGATAAAGGGAAGTTGATTCCAGGACACAGGAGATGGGAAGGATGTCCAGAGAAGACTGGGAGTGGTACGTAATGGCAGCAATCGGCTGAGAGCGTGAAAGAAAACTACAAAGGAAGCCCTCGCTGCCTGATAAGGAAGCAGTACACTTCCTCCTCAGAGCTGGAGGCCACTTTGCAAAAACAATGTGTCCCGGCACCCGCAGGACCCCGGCCTTTCCATAACGTTTAAAGGTAACGCTCCGTTTCCCATAATCCCCACTAAAACTGGCCACTTCTGTGGGGATCCGAGCCAAAACAAATGAATGTTGCCTGGGAGAAGAGAAACAAAACTATTGCCTTTATTTTATTTTTATTTGCCGGATTTTACTTGTCTTGATCTCACTTGTCAATCATAGCTGGTGAAAGGGGGCTGTTAAGCCACACGGCAGCCGACAATGCAGTTATGTACACTATATGGGGATATGAAAAAGGTTAGGAGAAGTTCAGGCTGGGAAAATCTCGCAAAAACATTCCCCTGTTTTCATTGCAAATCTGGTGGAGAGTCCGTATCAATCCACCCTGCCAAGAATGTTGACTATAATGTCTCTCCTCCCAAGAACAATTCATTTCTAGGCACTCCAGATGAGAAACGCAACCCACCACTGGAGTAAAAATCCACTCCTGACACTGTCCCAGTTCACCAAATTCATAACACTCAATTGGGCTTTTTTTTTTTTTAAGAGCAATCGTTTTTCTAGAAATACAGCTTCCCTCGAAATTACCTCAACTGACCTTCAGCAAATATGCAATATGAAAGAAATCTGGATTTACGTGACAGTTCCCTCTATGGTTCAGCTGTACAGTTGCATAAAGCTGCACCAAAGGATTAGCAAATTACACTGGAGCAAATCCACCGAGACTTACGTGGCTTACAATTCTCCCCCGAAACCTGTGTGCCAGAAAGCTAACTCGCCATGCAGTGATCACTGGCCGCCACTGGCAGTTCTGCTTGCTCTGCTTTTTGGTTCCTGGGCGTGACGGTGTGCATTACTGCGGGTCAGATGTGACGGCGCAGAGAGGGTGACGTTTCAGGGAAGAGCTGCTCAGAATAGACAGGTGTCTTGTTACAGGCCAGGCACACGCATGGTCCCACACAGCCAGCCAATTTCCAATCCAACAGAGGGATTCCTGACTCTCCGAGAAGTACTCCAGTGGTAAACATCTGCTTCTCAGGAATGCAGTGCAGGTTAGAGCCATTGGCCAATCAGGCCCATCAGGCCGGTGTCACCGTCGCTGGCACGGATAGCTTCACTTCTGAACTAATATCACTAGTATTGCCTGCTTGTATGCACCCCGATTCGCAGATGGGGCGCTCGCTAGCTTGAAGAGACTGGCACAACACCTGCAGCTCATTTTCCACAGTGACCCACTGTTCCTTCCGTCTCCACCTTGGAAACACCAGCTCATTTCCAGGAAGCTGAACTGAAAAGAATGGCATCACAAAGAGGAAGGGAAACGCTCCAGAGGCCCAGCCCATGGGTGCATTAGGGATGCCCCGGCAGGGCTGCCCTGTCCCGGGACAGGCCCGGCTGCACATTAATAATGGATGATTGCCTAATACCACTGAAACGTGGAAGGGGGATGAAACTGATTCTCTGACTGGCCATACCTGGCATCCTCACCCTTCTGGGCCGCTCGATCAAGAAAGACCCCGGCTCGTGTTCAGCTGGCTTTAATTAAATGATACTTGCACCCCTTCTAGAGGTAACCATGTGAAGCTAAGTTCCCTCCAGCACTCAAGTGATGAAAAAAAGCAATCTTCCTCCAATTGCAGATATTAAGCTTGAAAAAACAGTTTAGTTCCCATGCAGTGCAGACTCCCCCCGCTCACAGTACCTTCAACCTGATGTCATTTCTCATTTTATCCATCACTAATGAACAAGAAGACAGATCAAAAGAGCACCTCTGGTCATAATTCTCCATTATGAACAATTTATTAACATTCTCCACAGCCTTACAAAGACCATAAACAGCAGCCTATTTGTCACTTATATTCTGATATTGCTGTTTTTTCTACCAGCCCAATAACTGCTGGGATTATGATGTCTAAACGACTCAAGTGTTTAGGTATACAAACACCAGCAATAAGTAAATCAGTTTATATAAGCACAACAAAATAATTTAAAAACAGCTGAATTACTTCTGGTGAAACCTGGCAGGAAAAAGTACAAAATTCAGCCGGGAAAAGGAGAAAAAAAACTAACAAAAACAACCAAATATCAAAGAGGGAAGACAAATGTAATTTATCTTCTATTCTGGGAAAAATGCTATTTAAAGTAAATTGCTATATGAGCAGTG
>JAODKL010000009.1:14962266-14974684 GCA_026780765.1 Petrocephalus schoutedeni
CCATCGGTGGGTACACTCACACACCAGGGCACCGCACCCACACACCGCCACCATCGGTGGGTACACTCACACACCAGGGCACCGCACCCACACACCGCCACCATCGGTGGGTACACTCACACACCAGGGCACCGCACCCACACACCGCCACCATCGGTGGGTACACTCACACACCAGAATCAGCTATTAAGTCCAATTAACTTGAGCATTTTATGTGACTGGGGGTGGGGGTGGCACTGCGATACACCGAAGGCTGGCACAGCGGTCCCCGACATGGGCGACGACAGTGCCAACCACTGCGCCACCACGCAGCGCTCCGCCTCGCATCCGCTGTATAATTGATACGTTACGCACAGTCACATATAATAACCCTAAATAAATGCGCTAAGTCCCGTAATTTCCCTTGAAATGCCTAAAGTAAATTAGATCGGCTGTATCTTCTTTATTCACGATTAAACAAACAGCATTAAGCATTAGGCTTTATTATAAAGGGGTATGTTTATATTAAACATTAATTTTACGTGTGAGTTTAAAAAGGCTTCCAGGGCAGCGGAGATGCTGGACACGCAGCTGACAGGTAAAGAGCCGAGGAACTGCGCAGAAATGCAGACATTACCTCAGTGGCGGTGGGTCGGTCCGCTGCGCGCATCCGCGACTCTCATTGGTCAACTCCGCGGCGTACTGCGCATTTCATTGGTCCTCTTTTTCTAGCTGGCTCATTTTGCGTAAATAAAGTAAGGTTACTAAAAGCGCCTTTGGATACATAATTGCAGAAGCGGACGGGATGAAACGTCGTCACTTCATAGCGGAAAACAAGACGCACAGGTACTGATTGTATTTATACTCTGCATTCCATTTAGTGCGCCACCGTATGAGGTACAATGTACAGTGATTTAAAATGTGTTCGTATATTAGGTACGTTTATTTGAATTCTTTGATTAGCTGTTGAGTCATTTTCAAGAAAAAAAACATGTATGTATGTGAATGATCACGTTAGAGTTTTTTTCTAACACGCTTGTTTTCTACACCAAAGAGCATCTTCCAAGGCGCAGAGCGCAGGCTGGATGGCGCCGGCTCCGGCAGCGAGGATGGCGCGGATCGCCGCGCTGGTCCTCTGTGTTTTCCAACTCCGCGGCGTCGCCCCTCAGACCACCGCGTCGGCGGAGCCGGAAGCGACCCGCCCCTTAGATGCCAGTCTGGCTGAGGGACACACGACCTTGAACGACATGTTCAGGGAGGTAGAGAAATTAATGGAGGACACGCAACATAAACTGGAGGAAGCGGTCTACAAGGTATGGCCGAAAGCAGATCTCCGGCGCTCCACACTGCAATTATAATTTCCCCTGGGACGAGGCACTTTTCCCATAACTGCGTTTTTACCCTCCTCCTATAAACCACAGAATTAAATTGTCCCGATTGTAAACCCTCAGACTGCAAGTTACTGACAACACTCAGAGATAGTTTAATTATTATGTTTTTAAAATTTACCATTGAGATCACTGGTCTCATCTTTGCATATTGACTCATAATTGTCTCCACTAAATTGTGCTATGCATTGAATTTATGGATCCTCTGCATTGATTCGCTCAAGTTTAATATTGATAAACATCTTCCAGTTTATATCATGCAAGGTGAACAGGACAGGGGTAAATACAAGTGCCTGTGACTTATTGATTTTATGTATACACTGGGGATTCGCTCCTGCAACTTCTCCTGTTGTAGATGGATAACGAAAGTGCAAAATCAATGCTGTATCTGCACGACCTTCCCGCTAATTACCAGGAGGAAAGCAGTGCGGAGCACACAGCTGGAAATCAATCCGTCCGTGCTGGAGAGGTGATGGGTGAAGTACTATGGCCGCTCGCTGCACACTCCATTTACCGTAGACACATTGCTGATTATTACCTCTTTATTAGTGTGCATAGGTATGAGGGACCGAGGGTAATCAATGGGGTTGGTGAACAAGAAAACAAGCGTCTGTGTGGCTCCCTTGTTCTCTGTCATGCATGTTCCTGCCTGTGGCCGTGTTCTCCAGGCAGCAGACAACAGTACTGGGGTGACCCACTTCTCTAGGAGCCTGACCCAGCCAGACGGGCGAAAGAACGAGATCGACCGGGTAAGTGATGTTGCTCGCCAAGACCACCCTGTACCGGTGTTCACTGACCGCGTGAGTCCTGCGAAGCGATGGCCTCCCAATGCCGGCCAGAGGTACGGAAATGTCCGCCACGCAGACCCTCCGCAGACTCTTCGTACACGTTATCGGATTCCCAAGCGGAAGTGAGGGTTCCTGTGGCAGGGCGCTGGCCGACCTCGTTATTATCAAGGCCGCCAAATCAACAGGCCTCTTGCTAGCTGTCAGGCGACTGTTGTTTATTGCTAGGGGGATTTTTTCCGGCTGAGCCTAATAACCTGGTGTAACAGCATCCAGCTAATCATGTTGATGCATTGCAGATGTGTTACTGGGGTGAAGTGTTTTGTTAAAAAAATATTTGACATCCGGGCACTTGGAGTCTGTAATTGCCATACAGATGAAATGGTCATAATTATACTCTGGAGGAATGAAACTTCCTTCAGAACAATAGAACCTTCATCAAGAATTTAATTTGATTAGATCCTCTGCCAAGAACAGTGTTCTTTTTTGTGGCTGTATCTATTAGTTAAAGTATAAGAAAAAGGGGGATCTTTATTTTACTGATTACTGCTTTAGACTTTCCAGTTTAGGGAGTGATACACATATCTGTATTTATGTGTTACAAAAATTTGGGCTTTCAGCTGTAATAGTAGCGCCGTAAATGCTTTTATCCGGGCGAGTGCCTTACCACAGGACGCCAGTGAGAAGCTCGTAACAGCAATAGCAGGGAGCCCCCTGAGGTAACATTACTGAAAGCCTTTGCAATAAAGCACCTGGAGCTGATGAATGGAAAGTGGGCTGTGGGAAGGGTTAGTGTGAGCTGGGCACGCCTCAGACGCTCGGCACTGACGTGGCACGCCGCTGTTTTTCTGCTCAGATACAGCTGAAACTCATTCCACTCCGGATTTCCGTGCCCCTCCTAGTTTCTCACCAACATAACAGATAATATAACAAAATTCACCCCCTCCAGGCACTTAACACCCCCACCTTTCCCAGTCAGGTGACTCACCTCTTGTTTTGAGCGGTACTCCGCAAACGAATAGAGCAAATGATGGTGCCGGCCGCGGGGTGCCTGCCGCGGGGTGCCGGTCGCGTGGTGTCGGCCACGGGGTGCCGGTCGCGTGGTGCCTGCCGCGGGTGCCGACCGCGGGTGCCGGCCTCTGCTCTCTCCCAGACAGGGAGCGCGTCAGCCCGTCTGGCCCGGCACTTTCCGCAAGCTGTTTAACCGCAGTTTGAGCCGCCCCATCTGGCAGAATGGAAAAGCCACTCAGACGCTCTGCAATTTTACTTTATTTATTAAGCTTTACTCCTTGGGAAAGAATGGGCCAATGTAAGCACAATGGCGGGAGCGAAGGCCGGGGTGTGGGGGCGTAGCCGATGACTCACTGGGGAGCCGCACCGATTTGTCCTCGTCCTCAGAGTGATTTTGGGCCTGAGGGATTGAGTGAGCGACCATTAATGGATTCAGTTTGTTGCCTCAGTACAGGAATATTAAACAAATTCAAACAGTGATGCTCTTTGCACTAAACCCTGGTGACATGTGCTGGGGGGAAACGCCACCTAGGCTTTCAGTGATTGCACCAAGATTATACTCAGCGAACAAAGCCATACATTTACATGACGACTTTATAACCAGATTAATTCTGCCCCACAGCGGCTCCACATTTATGAGTACTGAGCTTCGAGTGCTCCCTGCTTTCTGCACCAGTATTTCGGAGACAGTGATTAATTACCGAGGGGGGGGGGGGGGACAGCGCATACACACATGTGCTACCAAAGCCAGTGTTTTTCTGACTTTCTGAGCAGGAATGTGGGAAATCCCCTGACAATGTATCATTTTGAAAGTAAACTGAAAGTAATCCATTGCTGAAAGGCAATGTGCGTTACAGTGCCATTAGAACTGGTCACAGGGCCTTTTTTCGGTTTTATTGAGGAAAAGAGAAACTCTACTTGAAACCACTTGGTTAACATATCAGAGCATGATTTCCCCAGACTGGAGCACTAGAATAGCCTAAAATTCCCCTCCTCCCTATAAAGTAAGAGGATGTTACCGTCCTAAAGAATGTGTGGCTTGATTTCTTGCGTATCTTACAAGTAAGCAAGGCCTCATTTCCAGTCAGAGGAGCTTCCGGATTTCTTCCAGAAACACTCCTTCGGAATTTGGAGATCAGAGGACTTGTCCATTTCAAATTAGCGTACAGATACAAAACAGCTGAGAAGGACTGAGAGCTGCTCTTATGCCGCTTTGATGGAGGAGCATGACGTGGAGAACAGCAGGATAGATTGGGTCAGTCCCGGAAAATAGGTCACTTTCCCCATTTATCTCCATGTGGGTCATGTCTTGTTTTTTTTAGCTAGGAGGGTCTTACTACATTAATTCACAGACTTTACTCCTCGTCTGCGTCGGTGAAACCCCATCACCTGGAGACGGGGTAGATTGCGGTTCTGGGCTCGAGGTGATTGATGTTCTGCCGTCTTGCAGGAATGCCTCATTGATGAGGACTGCTCCGTAGGCCACTACTGCCTCTACGACATCCAGCTGTCCCGGTGTCTTCCCTGCAAGACGGCCGACGCGGTAGGTGCCTCACAAGCGTACGTGACATTCATGCCCGGAAAGCCGTCTGTTCAGCTTCTTGTTGATAAATGGATTAAAAGACAACCGCGCCGTGGCGATCCAAACGTCCTCCTCTCCCCCACTGATCTGGCTAAGCGATCTTAAAGGAGAAATCATATGCAGAAGACATCTAGATCATTCGACTCAATTCATCTTGTGTGTAGCGCCGTGCTTCCAATTCTCGAGGGTGCCATGGCTTTGTGTTTGACGTGAAGCAGGCCGCTTGACAGATCGCCCGTGCTGCGCTGTTCCCCCGGTCTTGTGGAAGATGAGGTGAGGAGAAGAGACATGTCACCCAGGCAGACCACACACTTGGATGGGATGGTTTTGGCCACTAGGAATGCAAAGCAAAGGAGCAAAGTGACTTGTGCTAGGAAGAGCTGACACGCTGCACAGGGCCATTCCCGGGAAAGGCGTGCGCATTCTCTCATCGCCGTGTCGGGGTTCTTGTATACAATTTGTATTCGTGCCACTTTCCCATGCGATGCAGGGATTTCCTCTAAGGCTCTGGTGCCGGGATTAACAAGGAACGCAAGGGATCTCAGCGCTGCGGATTTCACCAGGCTTCATTACTTCTGTTCCAGCTTAGGTTCTGGGGTGCTATGACAACAGTCTGCGCGTGTATGTCTCTCAGGCCTGCACGAAGGACGAGGAATGCTGTTCGGGGCAGCTGTGCGTCTGGGGCCAGTGCTCAGAGAACAGCTCCAAAGGAGAGGCCGGCGCCATCTGCCAGTACCAGAGCGAGTGCCGGGCCGACCTCTGCTGCGCTTTCCACAAAGGTACGGCTTCAGAATCGCTGCTGCTCGCGTGAATTCCTCACATTCCTGATTGTTCAAAAAGCAATTGGCCAGCTTCAGCCGCCCCATTTTCCTCCCTAAGAGGGAAAAGGACAGTCCACTAAAAAAGTTCACTAAACTGGTCATTGATTTCATAAATGGTCATCTGTTTACAGCCCTTTGGAGAAGCAGCCACTCGGTGGCCATCTGGCGGTACCACTGATACAGAATGTAAACATGTAAAATAAGTGTGTATTCATGATTGTTTTATGTGCATTGTTTAATATGCATCATTTATTTGCTAAATGTAATAATTTAGTTAAATGATGTCTGGGGACTGCGATGGGTTGGCGCCCGTCCTGGATTGTTCCTTGCCTTGCGCCCGTAGCCTCTGGGATAGGCTCTGAACCTCCCACAACCCTGAATAGAACAAGCAGTTACAGCAAAGGATGGGTGAATGGCTGTCAGGGGAACTGAAAACCTGGTAGTGCTAAAACTCCAGAAATTCAGTCTTTGACATAGCAATCGACACAGAAAAATCACTGCCATTTGTTTCATGTTATACAGCCCAGTCAATGTGATATTTTCTGCTCTCCGGAGCCAAAAACGGCAGCCTGACCTTGAGCCCAGCGTATCTGATTGCCGCCCCTCCCCCCCCCAGCTTTGCTCTTCCCAGTGTGTACTGGCAGGCCCTTGGAACAGGAACGCTGTCACAATCCATCCAACCACCTGATGGAACTGCTGTCCTGGGACATGGAGGGGGAGGGGCCGCGGGAATACTGCCCCTGTGCTGCGGGGTTACAGTGCCAGCCGCTGGGGTAAGGGGCCTCTGTGTGCTGAATTAGCCTTCCTTTGTTAGACTGCATGCATTTCAATCAACAATAGGCCATATGCACATTTAACAACTTTGACCCAGTTTAACATTGTCTGCTATTCATCAACAAGTAGAGTGTAATGCTAACAGTGCTAAGGTCATAGGTTCGAATCCCAAGGCGCACCCATAAATTGTAACCTTTCCCTCTGCGGTAAGTCACTTTGGATAAAAGCATCAGATAAATTAGCTAATGTAAATTCAGAATGGCAAAGGCTAAGCGTACATATCATGACACATTTGAAGTATCACGGCTTTGCATTAATTATGGAAGAAGACTCTGGTTTCAGTGATTTACACAGTAAACTGTACAACTGTATATTGAATCCCATGAATAAAATGTTACAACTGGGAAAAAAAGACTAAGTATCCTTAATGTGACTTTTTATGGTAAAAACTTAGTGACACCTAGTGGACATAAATTGAAAATTTCCTCTGTAAAAAAAAATGCTGCAGTATTTACTATAATGACCAGTTTAGAACAGGACTGTCATTCCTGCAGGCACAGCTCATGTGATCCTTTATTCCTGCCGATAATCGCCCAGTGTACAGCGAAAGACTTGCACGTGCAGTGTATTGATGTGGCATTTTGTCAACCTCCCCTCCTTCCGACCACAGAAGAGGTTCGCTGTGCCTGAGACCTCCTCCAGTGAACTCCTCCAGTGAAGAAGTGGACGACATGCTTTATTCTGAGAGGGACTACCTTGTCTGAATGGTGCAGCCAGAGCCGGAAGCTTGCAGAATGAATCTGAATGATGTGTCCAGTCGTCTGACCGACACGTCCGAAGTTGCACCCAGGCCAGCGCCTATACTCAGGCTGTACCATTTGCTAAGCTTCCCCCATCACCTTGAAGATGCTTCCATTAACTCCCACTGCTCATTGAAATACCTTGCAGCGTGTAAGTTGTGCCTGCGAGCCCGAAATCTGACCAAAGCTGTATATCTGTGTATATTTTGCCAGTGCCACGCGAGATGAAAATATCCTTATCTTCAGTGTAAGCTTTTGATTGCAGAACCAACAAAGAAATGCGAATGAGGACAAGGCGGTATGTACTTCAGTGATGTAATTTGATATCTACATAAGATGAGATGCTTCACACAGATGGGGGTGTGTATGTATGCATCTAAATATATATGCAGCAATTGTGGGGGTCTTTGTAGAGTCAGACATGGTCAATGATGAGGAAAGCACTTCAGAAATTTAAAAAAGTCTCTGTCTGACAAAAGTAGTGCCCTGCAGTACTACAGAAAAATGCTGCGAGTGAAATACCTCCATTAAACTTAAATGCTTTGGAAAAGCTTCTGTGGTATTTATTTTCTAATCAATCATAATAAAATTACATGATCACAAATGTTGGATGTGTACTACCTACAGTGCTGAAGGTAAAACAGGATAACCCCGTTAACATTCGATGGAGAAAGCCTTTTAAATTTCCCAATTAAAAAAAAAAGGAAAAAAAAACAATGAAATGTTTTCTGATAGACTAATGACATTAATACTTCTCTGGAGTCGGGATTGACACGATATCATTTATGACAGAATACCGGATTTATGAAAAAAAGCATTTTAATTAGTTCTAAAATCATTAACTATGTTCACACAAGATTTTAACTGCAAAATAAAATTTTGTATTGGCATTTTCTATGGTGTACAGCCTGCGGCGAATGTGGGCCCCCAGTTGTGGCCGCCCGCCATTCCCATGCGGGTCTCCCCGACAGTCTCCGTGAGTGTGACTCAGCAAGGCGATGCGTTGCCACCCCCTGCCCGCGCATCCCCCAAAGGCGCCGCACCTCCCCACACAAGCTCACAAGCTACCCAAATAAGATGCAGCTTCAGTCGTGACACGCCGGCTCATTCAGAGGGGAGGCAGGGGGAAGAGACAGTAATCACTAAATTAACATAAGGTTAAATAGTCCAAAAAAAAATAAAGATAAAAAGTGCCAGCTCACAAGACCTAACGCTCATTAAGTCTGAGGCAAAATAATTTACATTTTTTTTTTTTTTTTGCTTTTTTAAGCCTATTATGTACCAGTACAGCCAAATTAAAACAAAAGCTATCAGAATCATTTTTTTTATTTAAAAAGCAGGTGTTTGTGGGTGGAGCCATAGTGCAGTGTTGTGATTGGGGGGATCTGTGTTTGCAGTGAGGAAGTCTGGTAACACACCTCATCCTCAGGGTGGCTGGCCAGGACACCACCAGAAATGTAGACAAGTTCTCGAATCAGGAGGGGGAATTTAACACAAAGGTTAAAAAAAAAAAAAAAAGGACCAGAAGACCAACACTACATGTTTTTACTAGAATGAAGACATGCGGATGGAGTCGATGAGAGAACAACTCAGACTGGTTTGACAGTAATGCTCAGCGATCTCCCATAAGCCTTGGACGTTGGGGGCATTTTGCCTGGTTGCTATATAGGGAACTTTGAGCATCTTAGAGGTATATGTGCCGTGTGGGAAAGGAAGGCTCTAACGTAATACAGGGAGGAAGCAGCACGAGACAGACACTGCCAGGCCTGGCCCTGGCTCAGCGCACGCACCCATCTCGCTAATGCTCAATTGATTTGTCTATGGTTTTTGATTTTTTTTTTCCTTTTATTGAATAGCTTTTGCACTTCCCTTTAAACTTTACAGTATATTACACTATAGTGCACAATAGTATAGTGAGCCACTCTAAACCCCCTAAACCTCAGTGTGGAGGGCGGGTTAGCCGCACAGCGCTGCTGGTGTTTCTATCCCTGCCGTGCTTCACAGCAGCGGGAGCGAGCCAGCTAGGGTCATGGACCACCCAGGCGCTCAGTCCTGGCCCGGGTCCTTGCAGGGCCCACCGTCAAGGTAGATCTTGAGCGCCTTCTCTTTGCGGGGTGAGTAGCTGACGCGCTGGCCCGTCTTCAGCAGCCGGCTGCTCTCCTTCTTCACCAGCTCGTTGCGCTCCTCCTCCGACAGCTCCATGGGCTCCTCAGTCTTGTCCCTGTGGGCGGCACGGGGTGGTGAGATTCACAGCTTCCTGCTAGCATGCTAGCGACTCACGGCTAAAGTATGACGACCGAGTCAATCAACAAAGGCCTCAGCAATATCAGTGTAGAGGAGAACGATGGGTGCAGGAAACAGGGAAAGGAGATGGATGGGTACAAAGGATTTTAGGAGCATATATGAATCTACCACCGATATTCATTTCAAGCCAGGAAAGTTCAGTGTGTCACAGCTGAAGAGCAGATTCCCAAAGCTCACTCTGGCCATAGGATATGTTTCGGTTTAGGAAATTTATGTTTAGGCAATTTCTGTGGACTTAGTTAGCTTTTGGAAATGTAACAAAAGTTCTTTGTTGGATTACATGAAGACTGAGTGATTTTTGGTTCCCAATACTGTAGCATTTGATGAAGAAACATTACTTTAGGTCATTGGCAGTCTCCTCTCAAAAACAACAATATTGGACTGAATGATACTTGTCTAATTTCCATACCCTGGGACAAAATTTAATTTCACCTAGTTTTTGGATTGAACCCAAAGGTATGTGGGATTGAACATCCTTTTAAAAAACCCGGAAAGCTAGTTCTTGAAAATACACTGGGAAAAGAACATCAGTTAAACCTGGGTTGATTACAAATGCCCCCAATTCTACCATGTTTACTTAAAGTATTATCACCACTTCATCCTGTTCAATGAAGGGCATCATGACTAAAGCTGAAGTTTCTACCTGTAAAAAACCACGGCCCCATCATCACTGATGTAGAGAGGCCAGGCGTTGAGTGTGGAAACCTTGGGATTCCAGTCCAAATCCTGATGGATCTCCAAGACTGAGATGTCACAAGGAAACGTTCCTCTACCCTGGAGAAGAAAAACTCATGTACGTACTATACATTTAACATAAAACCAAGCTGAAATAAAAATCTAAAAACAATAGGATGACAGAGACATACCTTAGCGAACTCTAAATTTTCGATGGCAATTCCGCTCAACTGACTGAGCTGAAAAAGATTGAATCAGCATATTTGAATCAGAGTAGATAATGCTTGCCATCGTCCACAGCACACTTGCATGGAGGAGGCCGGCACCTAAGGGAAGGCCTACCCACCTTCTCCTTCAGCTCATCTACACTGCTGCTCTCCAGCACCACCTCCTGGAAAGGCTCCAACTTCATGCGGGCAGGACTCCACCGGCGGGTCAGCACTGCCAACTGGGACATGGACTTCATCTTCTCTGGCTCTGTGGCAACAGAAGACAGTGAGGGGGCTCACAGATCACATGGAGAACCCCCCCCCCCCCCGATGATGGTATAATAACCAAAATTATACCCCTGTCATATGATATACAGATATACAAACAAAAGCCCTTTTTCACAACTTCTGAATATGTACCATTTAAAACTTCCAGAAAGACCTCCCAGTTACTGGAAATGTTAATATCTTCCTCATAGACATGGTAGTCCAGAAATACAGTCCCAGGGTTCTTCCAAGTCTTCTTCCTTAGACGGTACCTGAGAACAGGAAAAATCTGTTAACGTTTTACTCATGAATCACCAATTGATATTCAGGTGTATCGAAGCTGTATGACTCACTCATCTGGTTAGAGAAAGGCATCCATCCATCCATCCATCCATCCATCCATCATCCACCCTAACTAACAAAGGGGACTTCTGCATGCCAGCACGGTGGAACTGACCTGTCGATGCTGAGGTCCAGCTTACACTGCTCTCTAAGCAGAGGCAGCAGCTCCTCCTTTGACTGTCTTACAGTCATGCCCTTGGCAAACACGGCATCCAGCAGGAACTTACAGGGCTTGAGAAGAACGGACAGTGGTTACTGCTAAGCACACTCCACAAGGACTTTACTTTACAAGAGGGCAAAGATCAACGCGAAAAGTAGTTACCTCTGGATCATTCACCAGTAGCTGGTACACCTTCACTCTGTACTCGCCTTTCTTCAATGCTCTTCCTAATCTAATTGTTATCTGTTTAGGTACAAAGAAAAGGCACTGAGACAGACAAATCTGGCATTGGAAAGTACCCCTCCCATGACCCATATTCTCATGTCCCTTGTGAAAAGGATTCAATAAATCTAGCGAAGACTAAAGGTCGTTTGACCCCAACAAGACTGACCTTGTTGTCGTCAGAAAAGGAGGAGAGAGTCTCGTTCAGTCGCACGCTCTCGAATTCCTGGTTGTTGGCATAGACCCGGAAGACCTTGAACTGGGAGGACAGGACCCCTACAAAGGGCTCGAGTTTTTGTTTGAAAGCAGCTAGTGTTATTCTCTTATCCACGTAGACCAGCAAACCTGAAAAACCAGGTTCACACTCTTTAATTTCACCATCCAATCACATTTCTGAAATATTTCCAAGTTACGTCATTTAAAACGGTGTTTCTAATTCTGGTCCTCGGGGACCCCCAGGACAGTCCACGCTTTTGCTCCCTCCCAGCTCCTGAGCAAAAAACCTAGACTGCCAGGGGGTCCCCATGGACCAGGTTGAGAAGTACCGATTTAAAATACAACACACAATACACGTTATCTTCTAAAACACTGAACAAAATGAAACAGGCCGGTTAAGCAGAAGCAGATTCCTGCTTCGTTTGTTCAGCTGAAGCTTATCTGATGTACCGCTATATTATCATTCATTCATCTTAACTACTTATCCAGTGCACAGTCACAGCGGGCCTAGAGCCGATAACCAGGCAGTATAGGGCATACAGGGGCATACCGGCCTCGCATGGGATGTCAGTCTATCGCAGCCACATACACATATACACACAAACAGACACAAACACAGACCCAGGTTCGTATCTTTGTATGGACTCTCCATTTCTAGGGGAAAAACCCTAATCATAACACCACATCCCTAACCTCTACCCGGCCATAACTGCAAGAAACCAAACAAAATATATAAGACTTGGCATTTTTAGTTTTTTTTGATAGCATTCACAGATTTTTGTGGGGACCTGAAACTGTTCCAACAAGTTAGAAAGTAACAGGTTGCGTCACGTTGTGGGGACATTTTGACCTCACAATGTGGTAAATACAAACCCCCCCACCC
>JAODKL010000009.1:14991070-15001182 GCA_026780765.1 Petrocephalus schoutedeni
ATTTGAAACGGGAACCACCCGCTGAGCCCCAAGGCCACCCATATGAATTTCTAAATGAAAAGTATTGTAATATTTGCCAGGTTTGGCACCGTGAACATGCCGATAGGCTGCACCATATTGTGCACACTAATCACCAGGGTTTTAGATAACGGGCCAAATAATCCAGAGGTCGGTGTTTCAGTACTACTATGGGATGGACGTTTACTTATGCCCACAATTTGGTAAGAAGATTGGTAGTGAGTCTGAAATATTAGAGAGACGTGTCCGACTTTAAACTGCAATGTCTTTTTAACCTTATCCACAGTATCTCCTCCTTTAAAAGATGTTGTCTCTCTTTCACTGCCATTTCAGTGCTCCACTAACCAATTTTAATAAACAGAAGGATACACAGAATTTATACAGAATACTAAATGATTAGCGTCATAATATACATATCAATAATATTTTAGGTGCACTATTAATCTGTCCGTATAGTTCTGAAAAGCCGGCGTCCGGCTGTTATCTAAAGCCCTGGTGATTATTGTGCAAGCGCCATATAATCGCGATTGCATGGCAATGCGATATCGTGCAGCCCTACTCAGGACAGCATTAACAGCGAACAATAAAAAACATTTAATTTGCACCACATTAACACTTGAAATACCAAATGAAGTGAGTTACTGTTCAAATAACTTGATGCGATTAAGAGCTGAGGCTAAGCGTAAAATCAACAGTCTGTGGCCATTAGGGACTGAGTTAATACTCCGTGTTGGAATACATTTTAATTAGTTTACAGTTTTCCGGTACTGCTACTGGTGTGCAGGATGGCCATTTACAACTAAAGTTTTTACTAATTAAGCATGACCAAACTGTTATAAAACAGTTACCAAAACTAATAATAAAAAAGCCCTTTGGGGAGGAAAATAGATTTACAGTGTTTATCAGAATTTGGGTAAATACCAAATCTAATTATCAACAATATATTTGTTTGGAAGAGTTACAAGGAGAATCAATTTAATTTGCAAAGCAAGACTTGCAAAGCTATTTAAACAAACTATTATCTTAATGGATTCTCATTATTTCCAATAAAATACCAAGATCTCACACATAGTATGATCTCAAATCAAAGTTAAAAAAACATCTAAGTGAAATGTAATTAAGGCCGCAGGAAAAAATATATATACACACCAGTAGCAGGATATGTAAAAGAAACAGATTTGGACCAGAAAATATTGTGAGTACATCAACTATAAAAATACTAGTACTATGGCCCCACAAATCATTGTGCCTGGGGCTCTGCTTATCTGGTCCTGAATGACCCCCTTGCAGGCTTACGTTTCATTGCACCATTAAGGAACCGTTATTCAAATTTGGCACGAAACTTCATCAGTATTTTCAAAGGTGAAAAGAAAGCAACCAAGCTTCCTTGCAGAAAACGTATTATATTTCGCTAACAAAGCAGACAAACGTTTGTTATTGTCATAATTTAAACGAATCACTGATTTATTGCAAAAAAAACCTGACCTCAATTTGCAACCATAATGGATAAAAGGAAACAAAATGAAAATTATTTTTATATAATCAACATAAATTAACTTGTACTGTTTCCTAAGACTGTGATGGGCTGGCCCCCCATACTGGGTTGGTCCCCGCCTCGCGCCCGTACCTTCTGGGATAGGCTCCGGACCCCCCGCGACCCAAAATGGATAAGGCGGGTTGGAAAATGGATGGATGGATGGATGGATGAATGGATGGATGGATGTTTCCTAAGAATGTCCTGTATCTCCTAATAGAGACATTTTATTTAATTTGGAAAAATCCAATCAAAATCAAATTGCAAAGTTGACCACTACAGACACCACTACAAACATGCCCAAGAAAAATGTTAGCCAACTAAACTCACTTGTGAAAATTACTGTAACAAGCAAATAAAGTAATTATTTCCCTAGTCCTTTTGCTTTGGCTGCCAGCATCTTTGTTCTCTGCCAAGACACACTGGCTTACCTTTCCACCTTCGTGAAAAGCAATAGAGGATGTGATCACTAAACCATGCTCTTTCAACAAACATACGGTATTCCTATACTAGCCAAAATGATTACACAAGAAAGCACTATACTGCTCAGAAAAACCGTTTTAAAGTTAGACTATATGTTACATAACATTAGAAAAAAAACTACATGGCTTATTATAATATATTCCGGGAGTACTGTTGATCAGATGTGGGGAGTTCTAGGATAAAATCTTAAGAACTAGGCATATGTACATTTTAGAAGGCATATTTTAGAAGGTTACCGTATTCCCGAATGTTTCATTAAAGATTAAGTTGCGGGGAAAAGACAGATGTCAAAAATTAGTGTTATTGTTTTAAAAAATAAATTTGCAGCTATAGCTGCAGTGTGAAGTCCAGTTAGCAGAACATTCAAGAAATATATATTGCTATAAAACCATCAAGCCGAAATGTGCAGAAAGAAAATGAGATAATACGCAGACAACCAGAATCACACTTCAAAGCATTTGTCACAATGAAGACCATTTCATTTATATACTGAGATGCATTTTAATAACAACGGCTGCGTAAGGCTGGTTATAACGGAACATGAAATTATTATCGAGAACGTACTATTGATATACATGTTACTTGGCTTTTGTAGGCAAAAAGGCTGTTTCTGATGTGACACCTGCGTAACGTGTTATTCTGACAAGTCACTCGGCGGCGTGGCGGATATTTTAAAGCGCCGTAGCCGCATCACGCAGCGCCGGGACGCGGACAGGCCCCTGGGCGCCCGTCCGGCCGCCGCAGGCCGCAGTAGCCGTTAGCGGGAGAGCCGGCTAGCTACCCCCGCCGCCTGATCGCTCCCCCCCTCCCCGCCTCCGACGGTGTTGACAGGGAACCGCGCGGACGAGCGTCCGCCGAGCTGCCCTCAAGCACGAAGCGGGAGTCCGCGGAGCAGCGAGGCCGCCGGGCCTCCGAAGGAGCCCGGCGCCGGAGAGCCGCCTCCTCGCAATAAGAAGTTGGCTTCCTAGCACTTCTGCTAAGTTACCCCAGTGCTCCGTGCGGCTAGCGGTAGCCGTTAGCAGTGACAGGCTCGCTATCCGGCGCTATCCCCCCAAAAACACCGCCGCTACCCTTACATACAGCAACCGCGGCTCCCTTCGCTCATCCCGCCGGCCGAGGGGGGGAGGCTAAGGGGCCCGCCGACGCCAGGAGCCCGGTCTCACCTCTTTGGGTACGAGCTGGTTCTCTTCGCTAGGCACCATTTCCATTCGCACGACACTTTAAACGCACATCTACCCGGGCTCGGCTGTCAGCGGGAGAGCTCTAAGGCGGCGCAGTCAGACATGCTTTTCGTTTCCCTCAAGCCAACGAAGAAAATGTGTGGACGAAGCTCGCGGGGAAAGTTGTCACCAAAGTGACCGCAGACACTTTCCTCTCTGTTAGCTGTGCCAGCTAGCTAGCTAAGCATAGACAGCAATCAATGGGGGGGGGGTGTTGGGGAGGGGGGGGGTAGCTGTTTCTCAGTTTCGCGAGACTTCCGGCTGATCCATGCGTCATTTCCTTCACGCGCTACGCGAGCATGTGTACGCAAATCATAATCCAGGCTGATAAGCGTGTGCCTAAATGCCAGGCCAGTTCCTTTAATGCTCAGTTTCATCCATAGTCTGTTGCCAACGGAAGTGATGGTCATTGGTCGGGGAGCAGCTTATTTAAATTTTCTTATTTTATTTTTATCTTGGGATTTATTTTGTAATCTTTTTGAATCAAATTCTGAAGAAATTGTAGAGCAGTTGTGTTGATAGTTGTACAGTGAATCGCAAATGCTTATAATGATAATGTTTTATTTAATTTTTGGACTTCTTTACTTATCTGTAAGGATACTTATGTATTATTATTATTATTATTATTATTATATTATTATTATTATTATTATTAATATATACACATTACTTATGTATATATTGTCTGCAAGTGTTGTGTTTTATACTGACCAAGACCAAGAGCACCAAATTAAAATCCTATGAACGTCAGTATACTTATATAATAAAGTTCTTTCTGATGCATTGCAATCATAGTTTCTGGTCAGTTAATGTTGTCTGATACTGCTACAAAAACTTTTTGTAGTTATATAATATGTTACAGAACAGGAACGTAAAACAAAAAAGGTAGAGAGAACATGTGACCTGGGAGATTTTGCAGTTTAATTTAATCAGAAGCAAAAGAAAGTAAAAGAATTCAGTATGATATGTGTGTATTTTTATTTTTATGTTTATTTTTCTTTAACCTCACATTTATTTGCTTAATAGTTTCAAGTACAGCATCCAAAATACTTCCAGCTGAGCTGTAGAAAACCCAAGTCAGGTGTTTTTTTTATTGTTTTCCATCTGTTTGGCTACCAGCTGCTAAGGGATGAGGTATTCACAAATGTACTTCTTCAGGCTGCGACAAACCTGGTCATGCCACTTTCCCTGCAAGGCTGGAGACAGCGTCACACAGCTCTCCCGTCTCCCTCCAGTGGGCTCCTTCCTGGAGCGGTCCCAGTTGAAGTAACTGACCGGTGCGCTGTTGACGTCTACGTAGTGACCCTCCCTCACAATGTCAGTCACACCAATCCAGAAATCCTTGGTCCCCGGTGAGCTCCGCTTGGCAGAGTGCCAGAGCTCATCGTTCTCGTTTTTGTCCCGGGGAATTGCTAACGTGCCTCCCTGTGCGATGCAGTCCTCGTTGGCCTCGTGGTACTGCTTTGGTTCCTCGATGACCAGGTAACATTTCCTGTGAGCTTTGGTGCCTCGGAGGCAAACTGAAAACAGAGTTAGACAGTGATGCCTTTGTGTGTTTATTATCTTCTGGGCGACTTTATAAAAACACATCACTGTGTTGCTATTTAGGGGGAATGACCTTTTCTCGCATACTAATAATGATTATTATTATTGATCCCTGCAGGGAATTGCTCTTTTCACCTCCTCCAATCTTGTGCTCCATGAGAGAAAGCTCGGCCATGAAGAGCAGCCACCTCTTGCAGCACCCAAGGAGCTAGAGGCCAAGGGCCTTGCTCAAGGGCCATCAGACATGCCAAGGCCAGGCTTAAACCAACAACCTTCCAATCACCGGCACAGAGGCTTAACCTGCTGAACCACACACTGCCCCTTTGATAGTTGACAGAGCCAGTATCAAACTATCAATTCAGGAATAATGAGGTAAATAGATTATTTCCAGCAGTTCATGTTTTGAGGTTTTAAATATGAAGTCTGAAATGATATTTAATTATTACTTATAAAGTTCTAAATGAAAACACCTGACAAATCTTCAGCGAGACTTTTCACATCTCTTCAAACATTCATCTCGAGTTTAAACAAGCGGAGCCTTTTTGCTGTGGTAATGTGTCCAAGAGTCTGTTTCCAGCATAATACATTAGGCCATTCAGAAAGCAGTGATCAGCACAGGCAGCCACTGTGTGCTTCTGTGAACCACGTTTAGCTCCCCCCATACAAACGTTTTCTTATTTGGATTTCGACTTGTTTACTTTCAGTACATCTTGTGCAAAACGGCGCACAATGAGCTTATCAGTCCATCTGTGAACCACTTATACTGGTCAGGGTCACAGGGAGCCTGGAGCCTAAGCCAGGCAACACAGGGCACAATAGGCATATACTCTAGATGTGATGCCAGGCCATCACAGGCTATATACACACCAGGGATAATGTAGACATCCTAATCATCTTAATTGCATGTCTTAGGATTCCAGGGGGACAACCATGTGATGTAGGGAGATCTCCACACACGCAGAGTGTTGTGAGGCAGCCATGCTACCCGCTGAGCCATTGTGCCGCCCCATGGGCTGTTTGTTAATATCCATAATAAAATACCAGGTTTCGCGTGAATAATTGAAAAAGATTCCATTATAGCACACTGGGAATCTTTGTTTCGCATATTTCAGTCCTACTCCTCAACAGTTTTCTCAACACTAGAAATATAACCATGAGAGTTCAGGAATAGATGTGCTCTATCAGTCCGTAGCTTCGAATGTGTGCGTTGTGTTTCTCCATCATTTGGGACGGTCCCCGCAGTGACGCCAAACTTGCTGCTGACCTCTGGTGGCAGCACAAAGTATGAAGATGGTGAATAGCTTTTAGTGCAGATCACTATACCTTTATTAGGCTTAACCCTGTATTTGTACAAATGGAGATTTATTTGCATAGATGCAGCACACGGATTGGCACAGAAAGCCCATATTTCTGAATTACCTCTGTAGATTCCCAAGCACAGCTGGTTAAAAAATGAATTGAATACTGATTCTGCCCCTGAATAGTCATGTGATCTGAACACTGGGCTTCTTGCTCTGTAATACAGATTTTGCCTGCTCTGTGCCCTCAGACCACTTGAGAATAATGTGCCTCCTTCCCCAACTCACCTGTCTGGAGTGCCTGCATCTCCTTCAGGGAGTTCACCTCCTGCCACAGCTTGCTGATTTGAGACTTGACATCGTCTTCATCCACTGCTGCATCTCAAATGGGAAATTCGACCGGACAAAGCAGCAAATTAGCATGGGGGGGAAAACAGCAACTAATCGAGACCGTACTTCATTCATTCTGGCAGCACTGAAGTGCAGAGCTGTCACTGGGAGCCGTTTACCTCTCTGTCTGGCTGGAGCTGTCTTTCCCGTCCGAGAGGGCAGGCCACCTCCAGGCTGGAGCAAAGCACCGCTGATCACCAGGAGGACTGCAAGAGCAGGACGCATCATTTCTCAGTCACTGCTCTCCACCGATGCTGCTGGAATACCACCGATGCCTCGTGCCGGCGAAAAATGTCCCAAAAATGGTTCAGACAGCTGGCTAAATATGGGATGGATGTTTGCGCTGGCAGCTACTCTTTGGCCTGTACTGTGTGTGTTTTTTAATCAGTCAAATACACAGGGTGGATAGGTAACAGACAGCGCCCTGTTTTGGTCCATTCATAAATATTTACCCGGGTCTGTGTGGGACTCATTTAGATACCCGTTACTTACACAAGTACCAGTGCGGCTTGCTGACTGGCTCACTATTATTCAAATGAGCGCCCATGCTTTTTTTATTCAGAACATATAAATTAATTTTGCATAGTTGTATATTAACTGCCCAGATATTTTATTTGTTCTGCTTTATTTGATATACTTAGCTAATACTGGTTAGGACACACTTTTGTCTTCAGAACTGCTTCAATGCTGCATTGTCTGTTCAGAGAAGCCATTCTGCCGAATTCTTACTCTTGCACTTGTAGCCTCCTTGTTAGCTTTAACGAGTCCAGCCGTTCTACTCTGACCTTTTCCATTAACAAGATGTTCTCACCAGCGAGTGGCTGCTAACTGGATGTATTTTATTTGTTAGTTTATTCTCTGTAAACTGTAACACCTTTGTTTAAATAAAATAACAGAAAAGCTACTACAACTGCTCAGAGGACCGTGCCTTATGATTAATTTGCATATATGACGAGTTTACAGTGCATTCACTTTCAGCAAATGCTAAAAACATAAGTAAAAATGCACAGTTACCATGTTAAAATAATATTAAATATTGCATGCATATTGTCAAAGCACTACATGAAAAGTGATATTTCACTTAAATGTACTAAACACATCTTAATAAAACATCAGAACTTTACATCACTTTTTAGTAAATCATGAAGGCAATAGCAGCCATGCTCATGGTTGTTAGGTTATCATATACAAATGCTAATGAAAAATGTGAAAGTAAACTAATTATGTCAGATTGTTATACAACTTAAGTGTGGAGAATATATCACTATTTTTAGCATTCAGAGCCATGTCTAGACACAGGAGAGACAGGTCAGTTTGCAGAGACTCCTAGCAGCTGAAAGGAAAGGTGGAGCTCCGAAATTTTACAGTCAGATTTCTTCACATGATGTGGAAAAAAAACAGCGGATTTAATTGCCGTGGTAACTCTTGAAAATGGGCACCACATTGGTGGTAAAAAGAGCCAATCATCTAGCACCAGTACTGAAATGCACGATGCTTCTGATGGAAAGAAAAGTGTAGAGCCCTTAAGCTGAAGCATGTGCTGATGAGCTTTAGCCAACATTCAACCTGATTATGCACCAAGCCTCCTAACACATTTATGCACTAGCAAACTGAGCAGCGGATAAAAGCTGCTGCCATGTGCAAGATGAGAAATGTCACT
Source organism: Petrocephalus schoutedeni (assembly GCA_026780765.1). Taxonomy (NCBI): domain Eukaryota; kingdom Metazoa; phylum Chordata; class Actinopteri; order Osteoglossiformes; family Mormyridae; genus Petrocephalus; species Petrocephalus schoutedeni. The sequence continues at coordinate 14,999,219 of JAODKL010000009.1, forward strand.
TTCCCCCCATCAATATGATTCTTGAATTATCACAATATTAAAGAAGACAATACAACTTGCGAGTGGTGGTCAGTCCAGTGGGTTACCATGCTATGCCTATTTATAGAAGGTTATGGGTTCAAATTCTGTGGCAGAATAGTGCCAATGGGCCCTTAACGCCACCTGCAACATGGATGCTGATTGACCCTGTTCTCTAACCCCAAAGACTTTTGGACAAAAGTGTGTATTATATATGTTAACTTGCATAAAATACATTTAGATATTGTATGTCCAGGTAGGGTGAATACAGTTCAGTTTGACACAGAAAGGCTTTTTTCACAACTGGGAGGTGTGGATGAGGCAGGATGAGTCAGAGGGATAAGATCCCACAAAATAGCCCGGGGACGTGAAACAAAAGGTCTGGTGCCGCTACTAACAAAAGACTTGCTGCAACGTTAAAGGTCAAAAGGTGGGTTATTTTGCAGGGTGACATTCAGAACAGTAAAGACGTGCATATGTGTCTGACGAAGAATGTGATAAACAAATCGAAAAGTGATCCAGTTCAAACCCCTGATCCTGTAGTTACCACTTTTCTCTGAAATATAAAACAGCTTTATATATGTCAGATGGAAACTGTGTAATGGCAGGGCATTCATTCTGCTCTAGTTGACCTTTCACACATGTACTCCTCTGTGCACCAAGCAGACACCCCTGCTCGTCCTGCAGCTTTTATACCTTCTATAAATCAGTTTATCATTTTTCTGCAATAGATTTTTAAAAAATAAAAAAAATTTACAGACAAAAGCATACATTAAGACATTCATATCAAGTTGTCGGTTTTTTAAACAACCCTACCTGACCAGCTTGCTCATCCAGCTACTTACCCGTTTAACTACCCACCCTTGAGATTTTTAATATTATCACAATTCGTTGCTCATATTACGCACAAGGCCAACTTTCATCTCTACCCCAGAGTTTCTGATGATCACTGAATGGAAAGCAAGCGGCCAAAGGAAAGAGCTCAGCCAGAGTGCCATACTGAACACTTTATTCATGTAAACAGAACTGGCTTCATGTGCACAACAGAACAGAAGCACTAATAACAAACACAGTTAAACAATATTCTCATATTAATCTAGATCCAGGCTTGAGCTGACAGGTAAGCAAATGCAGTTTGTATTTTTTTTAAGGCATATATTTTTAAGCCATCTAACCATGTCGAACACCAATTCTGTACACTGCAGAGTACTCCAGACGCTTTAAGTCCTACCTGGAATCTCCCACATCCGCGCTCACCTTGTGCATACATGATGTTTCTGGTCTTCCATTAAAGGGAAACAAATCACTAGTTTTCTCAGAGAGGAAAGCAGTATGGGTCCCCATCCCGCTGAGCTCACTAAAAGCCTTTCAGGTGGTGGCAGACAGAGTTTATGAGTTACCACTCTCACCGGGAGGCAAAAATCCAAATGCTTAGAAACCACCAGTACAACATAATTCTGTAATATTTTAATAGAATTTAAGGTATGTGAGACATACCTAAAATTTCGACATACCTCTGACCTAACCTAACTAAACATGGGGATTGTGACTTACACTTGTATAATATATAATAATATCTCTATAATAATATACCTGCTATAAAACAAAGACAAATGACTAATTTCAGTATTTCAGTAAAAACATCACCCTTGTCAATTAATAGAGGTACCTACAGTATATTGATTTATACTTTTTGATCTACCAGTAAATTCAATATTGTCTCCCTACTATGACATGAATTTAAAAATATATTTCCTAGAATGGTCAAAAATCTGACCAACAAAAAAATAAAATGAAAAAATATATAAAAAATTTGGACTTCAATTATTATGTTACATTACTCATTACTGAAAGATTTATTCCATTTTTCTTTACGTGCACAAAAAGAAAACAAAAAGTGTCAAATTGATAAAATGAAACTTTCTTTCATGTCTACCACCCTTTTT
>JAODKL010000009.1:15004219-15016618 GCA_026780765.1 Petrocephalus schoutedeni
TTAACGGAGATCAGCAACGATTCGGCAAAGCAACACTCTCGGTAGATTACGCTATCTTGGTTTTAATTTGTGTTATATTTCTGAAAAACGGAAAGCTCCGAACATTAAACTAGTGTGCAAATGATATCAAGAACACACCGTTAGCCCCTGAATACAAGTCACTGGCAAAAAACACCGCGTTCCACCGTTAACTTAATGCAGTGCTAAAATTCAGCTTTAGGTGGCAGTAGTAACAACAAAAAGACATCGGAAAGCAGCAAAGCTCTTGCGGGAACAACAAGGCTTACACAGATCCCCTTTGATATCGGAGACAATTTTATCAGCTTTCGCAAAAACTAATCTCGTACATCCCAGCTGGCACCTGATCCCTTGAACCGAAGCAGTTTTAATCCAACGACAAAAGGCATGATCCCACCCTCTGAAGTGAGTGCAGAGGTGATCGCTCTGGCTTGTACAACTGGGCCTTGATTAAGACTGAACTATTTTACCCAATGCATGGTATCACTCACATTAGGAAGCACAAACAATGTTACAATGCATCCATCTGTCCAAGACTGTTGATCCAGCTGAGGTTCAAAGGTGAGCCTGTAGGCTACCCCGGGTAGTTCAGGGCACAAGGCGTAACTCAGGAGAATGACCTACATGGGATGCCAGTCAGTGGGCACACAGACAACAATCATACCTGGAGGAAAGAAACATGGACACAAGGAGAGAACAAGTAGACCCAATATACTTAAAAACTACATAAACTATAGTTTTTTTTTTATTTAATGCTAATGTTGTGTTGACTCAAACCAAACTCACACCGATGAATGATGTTTTTCTTTTTTGCTTATGACTAAACAATCCTTTTATTCACCAAAGGGAAGCAGTAGGTGGAAATGAGAGTCCCAGTGTTCCAAAATCAGCCTGCTCGTTGTGATTTAATACTCAACGTGTCAATTTTGTTTGGGTGCTTCCTGTGATTCTGCAGATCGGCACGAGCCACATGAAACAGCCGAGCGGCTGACAGCTGCCTGACGCGAGCTGAGGCTGCCGTAAGTGGCATTGCCGAGGACGCTCATGATGCTAATGGAGTATGAGTCACAGCCAGACTCTGGCGTTAGAGAGGTACAGCTCACGCCCTGGTGGCTGGGGATCCAAGGATCACGCCTTCGCCCAGGCAACCCACACAAAAAGTCTATATACACACGTCTGGTACAGAGAGCGGCCAGCAGCCAAAGGATTTTCAATCAATATCGCAATCTAATCAGAGTAGCATAATCCCGATTTCATTTTCACAAGTTGAGCCTTTACTATAATTATAAATTATGCTTTCTAAATCCAAGATGTCGGGCAAACTTAAGAAAGCTACCTTCCACATCAGTGCTGACAGTAAGAATGCCAAAGCCTTAATATGAGACACCTTGAAAAGATCCAGCTGCGAGTTTGAATGCATCCAGGCCTTCACTATCTAACAGCCTGCCTTTTGATGAAGAGAGCCCATGGCTGATTACCAAACCGCAATTTATACCGATCGCTGCATTTTGAACTGTAACAGCGGATCACTAATGAGGTTGTTTTCACCTGAGCCCTGTTACTCGTTAGCTGTGGGGACATTTGCGCTCCTGTGACTTTGCTGTGATTGCTAAGTCCTGTTTCTTGTTTTCCAGCTCCGGCCCGAGCTTCTGTTCCAGTTTCAGTTTTTTCGTGTACGACTTTCTTTCTGTATGTATGACGATGATTACTCACCAATGTTACATCCTGATCGGCCACGGTCTGCCTACCGACTGTGTTCTGGATTTGTGTTTTGGGTCACAGAAATAAAACTCACTGGCGTCTATCTGCCGCAAACCTTTCATTATTTTGTGAGCCAAGTGCTACATGGTGAACTACCCTAAAATAACTTAAATGAGTCTAAGAACCAAGGCCTGCCTATAGTTCCCATGTATGTATTCATACCATAAATTCACACCGAAGGGCTGCTGTGCCAGTCTGAACTGTGTACGAGAAAGGAGCCCTGGCAGCCCTCCCCACTGCTGCTAGGGGCCCCAGCTCGTTACCTCAGTAGCTTTTGAGTGCTGCTTATTACCGATCCACAAGTAAAGGCGATAAGCCAGTGACTGATTGTATGGCGGAGATGCCCCCCGCCCACCCCTCCTGTGAGTAGCGCTAGACAGAACCGGGAGATTGTATCACAGAGCAGACGGACAGGCTGTAGGCTGGAGGGCACCCTGCCACTCTGTCTGATGGCTTAACCCCAATGACGGCTTACCTTCTGTAGAAAGAATGGCTTGCCGCTGGCAGTGCTTTAAAAGCTTCGGTTTCACGTTAGCTGGTGCTGGGTAAAGGGGGGTGGGGGTGCTGTGCCATCGGGGAAAAGGCACATTTATCAAATCTCTCAGACTGTGCTGTACAGGTGGTGTGAGTGCTACTAATCTGAGCCATTACCACAGGCTTAAGCACACAGATGGCAATCAGGCACATAATGGTCAAGTAGTTATTGGATGGCAAATAACATATTTGCAGCAATCAGGCACAGAGCCGCAGTGATGATCCTTTGAATTTATGATGGAATATTGAAGGCAGTGGAGTCATCCAGAACAAACTTAGAGGGCCTTCTCTGAGTGACCTGAAGCAAAGGAGCCTTCACTTTTTAAAGATGCACAAACTGTTTTTGGATTTAATCGATGGGGATCTGCAGTGAGAGAGCAGTGTAGCACAAAACCAGGGGAAGAAAGGGAAGAGCTGGAAGGGCATTCAGAGGCACCTAAAATCGAAGAGGACTGCCATGAAGGAAAGGAAAGCAGGTTGATTAACTCAGGGGTATTAATCTGTGGGATAGGCATAAGCGGCTTCCCATCTTCCAGGGGATCACGGTGCCTTTACGCACGTGTTTACATCATTTACCTTTCAATAATAGCTAATCCTGAAAGTAACATTACAAGTCAAAGTTTAACATCAGCAGCATTGATTAACATTTCTTTGAAATAACAATGAAATATAAAACTAAAATGTTATGATTTCGAGGTACAACTTAAAGGTTCACACACGATTTTAATATTGTGATCAGTTTGTTAAAAATATTGCTTGCAATATCCCATGCAATTTATGCAAAGGCTCTCCTGGTTCTAGGGCCCCTCTAATTCAATTTTAAATGAGCTCATAAACTTTTGACCCATTTTTGAATATAGAACACAATAGGTTAAAGAAACTAATGGGCCAACTGCCTGCTTGCATGTAAAAGTACTTTTCTGCTTTTTATAAAAAATATCTCACAAATCGTACTGTTTTGTAAATGCTGACTGGCACATTGCCCTGGATATTAGCAGGAGAGCTGAGCGTGGAGGACACAAGATGTTATTATCTGCCTGAAAGGTGCCAGTTAATGAAAGCTTTGGAACAAGAAGAAGACAAATAATACACGTCAATTCCATGGCTAATGGAGTGGTGCGGGAAGCTATGCTGGCATTAAATCCATATTTTACTCTCATTAGTGTCACTGACAGAAATACTAAGAACAAGGTGAGAGTAACTGTTAGTTTCTATTCACAAATATATGGTAAAAAGCAACACATCTGCTGGAGTATCTAATGACTCAGATCTAAATATAACACAGCGCTGAATACTTTTCATTGCTTTGCATTGGAGTGAGGCGAACAGGCTGGAGTGGCGTGAAACAAAAAAAAGCAGGCTTAGGATTTCTCCCGTTATTTCCAAATTGCTTTGAGACATGTTCAAATTCTTTATACAAATATAAAGGAATTATATTAATTCTTTGTTATACATGTTCTGACAGCAGAAAGAAAACTGATTGGGAGAGAGTTAACCAATCAGGTCATGTGTCAGAATTCAGACCAACCAATCCAATGTCTTGGATGACACGAATAACTTCTCTCAGCCCTGGAAGAAGACTACTATGGAAATAAAATGTTCTCACAAACACATTTTTGAAATGTACACTTAGAGGTCTGGGCTGGGATAATAAATTCTTGAAACTCCTAAATGGTCATTAAAGGCTTTATCGTTCAACTTTTTGGATGAAGCTGCAACATCAGAACACCACAATTCACTATACGATTTAAACGGTCTCAGCTTGCAAATTATTGTAGTTTCATCAAACAGCATTTTGTTGATTGCTATCTTATTATAACCCTTATTCTATTAGTGAATTTGTAGAGGTTTTTCCAAAACCAAGAAGTCCTCCATGATCCAGTCCTCCAACACCATGATCAATTTGAGTGGCCACTGAACTATCTAGCTAATTCTGCCCATACAAAAGATTAAAATTAACCACACCCCGTATTTTATCTAAACCTTTTATTCATTATTTTGCAACGAAAACACACATGCTTTTGGAAACAAAATAGAATAGTCTATACATGCATAGCCTCCAATGGCATAATTATATTCAAGATAAAAACTATATTGGGAAATTATAAAATATGATTCAGTCTTGCATAAAAACATAAATTCCTCCAGCAAGAGTAATAAAAAGACACGTCTCTATTCTGTCAACCCAATTATAGTATTTTTTTTTAAATAGTTGTATCAATCAGGTGCAAACCTCTGGAAAATAGCCTTGGAGAGGAGTGTGTTATCCCAAATACTTTCCATCTGTGTAGCGTCTGCTTTATCTGGCTAAAAGAAGAAATGCACGTCTTAAAGGACACAGGAACACAACCAGGATTTTCCAGTGAGATTTCAAGTTTAAAATAATTTACTGTCGGTAGCTAATATTCGCTATGCGACCACTTCTCTGCGAGCAGCCCGGAGTGCAGCTTTTGACACGATGGTTGCTACTACAGCAGGATCGTGCTGGTTTTCTCTGAAGCATCCGCCCAGCGCTCCTGCCTCGCCCATCAGCTCCTGGAGCCCATCCCAGGAAACATACGGCGCGAGGCACGGCACACGCTCTATGGCACGCCGCGTCCGTGCATCTCTCACACGGACACGCACACAAAGTTTGACCCGGACAACTTGTTTTTGGAGTGTGGTGAGGAACCAACTGAGACAGATCCCAGTGAACAAAGGGAGAACATCCAAAATCCTCACAGATAGAGCTGGGCCCAAATTCTCGCTTGAAGCACAGGAGCTCTGACCTGGCAATACCACTAAGCCACACAGTTGCTGCGTCATACATCAGATGTTCAAATTTTTATCTCACTTATGCAACCCAGTCTCTCTATTTCCAAGCTTTACCATCAATGAAAGTTTCAGACATGCATATAAATGAACATTTATCATATTTGCTAATATTTACCCATCCATCTTCTACTTACCCAGCAGAGGGTCATGGGACTCATCTATTGCCTATCAGCTTTAACAAAATCAACAACTTTAAAATGACTAACCAGCTCAAAGGAGTTTTCAGTGACCTGGGAGTGACGTGGGAGAGGATGACACAATTATGATTACAGATGACGTCACAGGAACAAGGCCAAGACATGATAGAGCCATCATCCTGTTGAACATAGTTAATGCTAGGCTGTCGCACCACTACCTCTGTGCATGGGGTAGCCCTAATATTTCACTGCTGGGTCTTGCAAACTTTCAACGCATCTGAAGAAGCCAGCTGACAGCTTCCCTCCTTGGTGGCGTACTTACAAATGACTTCAGGCAGCTCCTCCACAATTGCTCACGCCCTCTGAGATCCTCTGAGTCTAGTAGGGACATTGTGCTACCCACTACAAGAAATAAAATCGACGAATCTTTGCTCCTCTCCTCTCGTTTTGGTAATGCCTCTCTATTACATTTCTCAATATAGGACTGAGAAATTATTCACTTTTAGTAAAAAAAAGTGCATCATTGAACATATTTCCCAAATTCTTTGCCAGCTAGTGATTTGCAATTGAATATCTCTAGAAACGCAGCACAGTTTAGAGAAACCCAAAAAACTGCAACACAAACAGAAAATGGCCGTGCGTTTTACAGATCCAATCACTGGCCTCTTAACGGACCCTGTACACGGTCCCCCAGCCAATCACGCTGCCAGAGAAAAACAAGAGCCTTTTTCTACCCGTTGCAGTCTGGCAGCCGCGCTCACAGCCTCCTCCATGCATACATCGCCTGTCAAACCGTGCCAAGACAGCAGGGTCCGGCTTGCCTGCACCCACTTCACCATAATGAGGCCCTTCACGGGTTTTTGGTTTTGGAGAATATACTGCATGTCGCTCAGTGCCCCCCGTGCCCCGATGGAGCCCGGACAACAGCGCTGGAGTTTCCCATGGAAAACACGGCTGGGCCAGCCAAGGCCTTCGCAGGGCTAACAAAGCGAGCGCCAACAATGAGCCGCTGATGTCCTGGGGCAACGTGAGCTACAGCGGCCCTTTCTAAGCCACGCGGAAACAAGCTCATGTTTTCCTACCTTTAGCCAAGAGCTAATCTAGTGTGAAACATTCTTACTCAAGAAAAATACAGGTCATAACAAGATTATACTAATACAGGATCTTCATAAAAATAAAAGGGATTTTTTTGTGATTTTTCATATCTGTACATTCTTTCATTTCAAGATTTTAAACCTTTGGAAATGATTACTACTGCTGGGAAACATCACCTAACTGCTTCTCCAGAGGAACGCCCAGAATGGGACGCCAGCGCACAGCAGAGCTCACACACACTGGCAATTCAGAGGCACTAATTCACCAAAATGTATGTCATTGGACTGGGAAAAGTAACAGTGCAAACTCCATGCACACGTACACACAAACACACACACATTTGTATTCATCTTTGTGGGAACCGTCCATTAATTTCTATGGGAAAAACCCTAATCCCAGCAATGACAACCTGAACCCCTACCCAGCCCTAACCTTAACCATTTTTACTTTTTTGATTGCAGTCACAATTTTTGTAAACTGGTCCCCACAATGTAATATATGTACTGTACATATGTACGCACACACCGGGGGCGGAGTGTGACACCCCCAATCCTTGGAGTAACTCTGCTACCCACTGAGCCTCCCCACAGAACTAATAAGGAGGCAAATTAAATGGTGCCCCTCTTCGCTTAGCAGAGATCCTTGCCAAGCCAGGGAAAGTTTGTGCCAGAAACCACTTTAAAGATGACAGAATATAGGGTAGAAATTTAAATCTTAGTTTTAAAAAGTTTTTAAAACATATGGAAAATAAACACAGAGAGCTGACACTTCAGGATCACTGTGCATTTCCTAAACATCCTAAAGGAAAAAATGAATACAAAATAATGGTTAAGGCATTAACTGACTTCCCAGAGTACCACTACAGCCAGCCAGGTACCAGTGTGTCTGGGCCACACCTACAAAGGTGCACAAGAGCTTCAGTCAACGAGGTGACTACAGTATGTTACAGGTCTGGGGGCTCAACCAGCAATGGCAAGAAAACAGAAAGCAAGCTTCACCCAGCAACTAGTTTAATATCTAAACAATTAGAAAATAGTGTGTAGACACAGCTGTACCAGAAGAAGCAGTAACTGCTGTTGGTATCAGGTCAATTAGTGAGCAGTCAGTGGGTTACAGGGCTTTGGGTAATCCCAGCTTCAGTCACAATGTACACTCCATTTCCCAGACAGATGCCGCTCGAATCACAGGACGGTCCGTACAAGAAAAGAATACATTAACAGACTCCATGAAGGTCAACGGCGTCGAGAGAAACTCCGACTTGCAGAAATGGCAAAACGCCAACTTTCTTTGAGCTTTTAGAAGGAGTTTGAACACCGGCCATCAAAACCTCTGAGAAAGTGATTTCTGGGTCACTGGAGATGAACAACAGCTATTGATGTGTGAGAGATGTGTGAGTGTTTGAGCCATTCACACTGGGTACCCGCTCTGTACCCACAGCCTGCGTGTAGCTCCACCATCTCAATCCATGACAGCAGCTATGTGAAAGACACCAGCCAGGGACGAGCCAGGCAACACGTGTCCTTGTGCAGGAGGCTGACGTGATACTGGAAGCCTTCCATCATGACCTCCCCACGGTTCCGGGTGACCTCCCCGGTCAGCCTCTCCATCATCAGCTTTGCACAAAGTGCTCTCTCTGCACGGCCACCCACCACTGCTCTCTACGCACTTACAATCTTTTATTTCATTATGGATTCTAATATTCTAAGTCCTACGGGTCGATTTGCTTTTAAATTATTCATACAATTAGATGACAGTTTCAAAATCTGAACAAGGCCAACTTCTGAGGGGTCCATCCTTGGAAACAGAGAATAAATCACCATACTAAAGGAGCTTCTTGTGGGCTTATGTCAGGGAGATGATTTGACTCCTGAAAAAATTAACTATTCTTGTCTGCAGAGACGTGGGCAAACTTTGTATTTATTTTCATTATTTATTTATTATTTTACGCTGGGAGCCATTCAAAGTTACACACAGACACCACCTTTGTTGACATCCGGCATGCCTTTGATAATAGCAAAAACACAATGACGAAGTCCATGTTGAGAAAGTGACACTGGGAGACAAAGGGCTCTCACTGGATTTCAGATGTTAATAAGAAGATTGGCCAATTAAAACAGGCCCAAGACTTACACATCCAGGTATCGATCCACTGTAATAATTATACAAGCAATAAAAAATGAATGCTGCCACATGACAGTGACCAGTGTCACCAGTGTGAATTCTGCACTGCACAGAAACCACTGGTGGGGTCATTAAATGTCTTCCTTAAACTTGCACCAAAACAGGCCATGAAACAACCGCAGGGCTCTCCCCTCTACACACAAAGGATTTACTATTAATCTAGCGAGTTACAGTGGCGCAATTCATTAAATTCCTCTTACATGTAACACTTGCACAAAATATAACGTTTTTTTTTGTTTAATATTTTATTACTGGTTCATAGTATCAAACATTAGGCCTCTTCCTTAGATTCAAGATTTATCTTCCGTTTAAACATATCAATATTAATGTCTCATTGAAAGATGCAGTTTATTCACCATTTGAAATTAGAAATTCCTGCTTTTTTTAAAAAAAAAAAGGCTAAATGAATTGGAGTACTACAAACATGCATTACCGAAAATAAATTAGATCTGGACACATCTACTTAAAACACATGTTACAATCGATAAGCCGTGTAACCATTTTCGGTGCTCCAGAGCATTTCCAAACTGCCCAGATACCGTCCAACCAGTCTGATGAGCTATAAAAATAAACCCAGTGATACTTTTTCTTAGTCATTTCAGACTCAAACGGGGAAGTTAGGTATCGCCCTGCTTCTGTCACCCTAACCCTCTGCCTTTGCCTTTCCAGGCCGTAACGTAGTGAGATCCCTCCAGGTCCACTTCCCACGTCGACATTTTTACCTGCTGTATGTAAACACCAGGTAACAGTACAGCTTTTAGCTTTCCTCATAACAGCCAATCCATAACCGATGACAAGGTGAGCTACACAGGACAGAAGGTCAAGGCAGGATGGAAGCTGATTAAGACGCATAATCCATTGTTACAAAGTGATTATCTGTACAGCTCGCATATTACTTCCTCTGTGAGACCAATGGTTGATTTTGCATTAGGCTTCCGCTTATTCCTCTTAAGTCTTATTTTCGGTGGGTACATTTCATTCACCACCTTAATTATTCATTGCTGGGTAGCTGGGCATTTAAGATAGTCAGCACACCTGACTATCTCCTTGCCTATAACATCCCCAAAGAATATGCTTAGAACAGATTAGCAGTTTAAATTGTGCCGGCTGCTGTGTGCTCCCCTACGATAGCTTATTCCTGCAGCTAGAAAGGGGAGTTTTAGCAGCTCCTGTGTTACTGAGCATCTATATTTCCCAGATAAGCTCACTGAGACAAGTCAGCACTAAACAGCTTTGAAACGTGGGGGGCGGCATCCATCCCTGTTTACAAAAACATGTCCTTTGTAAGATACCTGCCATTCGTGTCTGAGTAACATGTTAACGCGGCTTATCTTGAATTTTTGTCACATGGCTAATTCTATGGCAGCTTTGCTAGACAGCGGTTCCTTCGTTTAAATAAGGGAGGCCTTTTGAGTGAATCTATCTGCAGGACAAGCGAGAGATCCAAACTGGCATGATTTTGCTAGGAAGAGGAAGGACCCACAACACCAAAACAATAATCCACAGAAAAATAAAATTAGCACTCCCACGATAAGACTGTGCAGCTCAAAAGACATTCTCTGTATTTTGCTTGCAAATGCATAGAGCTTAAACCTTCAGGAATCCATGATATGCTTATTAAGCATGTTATCTCCCTTGCTGGAAAAGAAACAAGATACAATTAACGCGCACTGCTGCCTTGGGAGGAACAAAACAATCAATGTGCTAAACGCACAGAACATACATTTTTATTTGTTAAGCAGATGCTTTCATCCAAGTCGACATACATTTTTTATTGAGGGAGAGAGCGCGGGGACAGACAGGCCCTGCAGCAACCGCGGGCCCAGCAGTGATGCTCTGTGGCTCTGGGACTTAAGCCAGCGCCCTTCCGGTCATCGGCACAGCCTCCTACACCACTGTGCCACACAACAACTCTTTTTCAGCCACTGCACCTATGAGCCGTAGGTCTGCATCCAGTAAACGCAGTTTGGTCTGTCACGAGCGATCGCAGGGAAATCCCTGCTCTGACGCAAACCCGCAGCGCTGTACTGTTACAGTATGAATATGACTCTATTAAATAAAAAAATAATACCCTTACAAACAATAGCCCCTCCAATGAATGAAAATTAAAAAAAAAAGATTTAGCAAAGGCATTTGTATTCTGGGAACTTGGATCAGATTAATCATCTCAAGACATGGCGACTCCAAGGAGTGAGCAGACCGCTGCGGTCTCGTAAGCACCACCCGCCCCCACTCCTAGGGCTGCTGCTGACGGATTAAAGGCCCTCATATAGGGCCCCGTTCTCACAGGGAGGCCGTCCACCTGCCAGCTAATTAATGTTACCTGTCAAGAGCTCTTTTTAAATATGTATAGCTTTACAAACTCCAGTCCATTTATGGACATCTTTTGTGTGGCATACCTTGCTGAAGTGCAGATTCCCTGAGGCAAGAAGCCCACACATGGAAATGAGCTTCAAAAGCTTCTTCTGTGACATGTCCATGCATATTTCAAATGTCCTTTTTCAGGGGAACACAACCTATTCCAGTGAGCCATGGGGAGCCAGTAGCTTTGAATGGAAATATTACGTATCAGCACCATGGGTAGCTGGAACTATTGACGTTTCCATTTACTTTTAACCTGCTAATATATTTCTGAAATACTACATTCATTCTTTTCAACTGTTACGGCACACTATGTTATTTAGATGGTAAAGCTCGATCCGGATTTATGCCTGTCTGCTTCCACAGTTATTCCTCACCTCTGGCTGGAACAAACACGCTGGCTTTCCTCTGTTCCTCCATCAGCTAAGCTCTCTTTAATTGCTCTGCGGAGCCCATTTACCGCGCACATCCTCTCATCTGACCCGTACTTTCCTGCTGGAAATACCTGACCCCAGGTCAATCTGACCCCAGAGCATCATTAAACAGTAGGCAAATTTCACATGGGGAAATTATCATGGGAAAAGGGTTAAACCCCAACTGGGTTCTCTAGGGTGCAGCATCCCGGGCGGGCCCTGCACTGTGACCCCCCCAAGCGCGCTCTCACCAGCATGGCATGGGGCAAAAGGGGAATTTCCACACGCGGATGAATAAAGTATCATTATTCTATCAGGGGAAGAGAGAGTGTGGGCAGAAAGCTAAGAGGGCCAGCAGTGGCTGCCACACATTGCACTATAGCACTCAGCCTGATGCCCCTATTCAATCAGTATAAATGGCTGAGAATGCGAACGGAGAGGCAGGCTGCTAATGAAAACGCGGGTGGATGTGACAGTATTGTCGGTAATGGGTGACATCAGACCAGTATCGCTATCTGACAGGAGCTACCTGGCGCCTATCACCTTTGGGGGGGAAGTAGGCTTAGGCTGCACAAAGCAGGATAAAGACTTAAGAGCTGGCTTCTAGCCTATGTATGCAATGGACACACACACGCATATTAGTTTTGAACTCTCCAAATGGCAAACAAAGGTATCTGTGCATGTAAACATCAGTCATGGTGATGGTACATGAGTAGGGCTTACCGTAAGTTTGTGACCCAATGCTTTAATTGCCCGTAGGTGTGCATAAATGGTGTGTGAGTGTGCCCTGCGATGGGCTGGCTCCCCATCCTGGGTTGTTCCCCGCCTCGTGCCCATAGCTTCCGGGATAGGCTCCGGACCCCCCGTGACCCCTATAGGGAAGAAGCGGGTTGGAAAATGGATGGATGGATGGATGTTTTCCACAGAGGGGGTGGCATGGTGGTGCGGTGGTTAGCACTGTCGCCTCATACCTCTGGGACCGGGGTTCGAATCCGGCCCAGTTCCATGTGTGTGGAGCTTGCATGTTCTCCCCGTGCCGTTGTGGGGTTTCCTCCGGGTACTCCGGTTTCCCCCCACAGTCCAAA
>JAODKL010000009.1:15042896-15053954 GCA_026780765.1 Petrocephalus schoutedeni
CACCTAACTGGGCCTCAAAGAGAGCCCCCCCCCCCCCCCCCCCCCCCCCAAAAGGAGGGACGCAGTCATGAAATTGCCAAGTCTTAAAGTAAAAAAACATAAAAATGCCCAACATTAAAACAAAAGGACGAGCAGCTTCACAGTGTCAGGTGATTGTGCAGCTGTTGGGGTCCCCCCCCGGATCCCTCTCATTTCTTGTACTTCTCTCTTCCATTCTCATTCAGGATGCAGATGTGCTGGAAAAAAAAAAGGAGCTTCCTTACATTTGCCTTAGTTCTGCATTCGAAATGTGCCATTGTGGACACACACACACAGAAAAAGCACTCCCTGTATACATCGTCTACTTACACTGAGGTCTCTGAAGTACTCATTGTAATCGAGGGCATATCCGACCAGGAATTTATCTGGAACCTCAAACCCAATGTCTGGAGGTGTAGAGGTAGATCAAAGCCATCAGTACAATGCATTATACAGTGCATCTTCATCGCATACGATGCACCAAGCAACTCATATGATCCTGAAATTGTATGTAACAAATGTTCTCATTTCTAGAAATTAAACACGAGTCTCATAGTCCGCAGTAGTGGGCTCACAGTAAAACTGAGACAATAAGGAGCTTATCAAATTTCAACCTGAATAGCAAAACATGCATGGAAAAATAAAAAACTGCATTTATCACTGAAATTTTATTATTTGAATGATAATTAATGCTGCCATAGCTGCAAGCTTATTTAACCCCTATCTCATGTTTGGGGTCAATCTGACCCCAGAGCATCATTAAACGGTAGGCAAATTTCACATGGGGAAATTATCACGGGAAAAGGGTTAAGTGTTTAGGCTCATTATTGTAAAGTCCTGGTAAAGTGTGTCACACTTTCCTATTAAGAAAAGATAAACAGGACTCACAATCTGGTCTGTATCCAGAGCTTTTCTGTGTCCTTTTGACCAAGAGGCTGTGATGAAACAATGTGATCCGGTTTGATCATTCACTCAGCACACAATAACTGTGACTGAAGTGTATTCTATAGAAGTTTGAACAAGATCAATACGGCCACTGTGCACTTCAGGAAATCACCTCTTTTAGAAGTTATGTACAGACACTCTATTTTGTGTGACGCCTACTTGGATATGCAGCAGACCAGGGGGAAGCTGTGTTATTTTATCTTCCAGCCCAAGTACGTTTATACTGGAAAACTGGAGTAAATTAATAACCATACCTTACTACTTTGACAATCTTTGGATTGTGCTTATTCAGTAGAGAAAGCAATGTCTGCATTGTTCTGCCAGTCTCGACAATATCCTGAAACACAGAAAGGTATTACACAAAAAACACATGATCGAGATCGCTTTTTGCAACAGAGAGGTTAAAAATATGACTTAACATATGCATATAATCATAAAGATCTTACCTCAACAATCAGAACATTCTGTGGAGAAAAGTGTAAGACTGAATAGAGTAAAAAGTAAATAATAATATTCAAAAAGTTCGTCTTACGAGTGAAATTCCATACTCACCTTCCCAGTGAGGGCAGACAACTCCTCCCCACCGATAACTTTAACATCAACTGAAGACTGATCATCCTGGAAAATAATTTAGTAACAATGACCCTTTCAGGATGCCTCTAATTGTCTGTAGTAGCAAAAGCAGAACAGACACAAGCAATTAATTTAATATACTGCACATTTGATTCCCCCCCTCCAATTCCAGTATGTCAAGGTGGAATTGGCACAATATATTAAATTAAGAAATGTGGCCTTGTACAATACCAGTTTTACATTAACTGAAACAAGACGTAAACCCATGTCTTCATGGAATAGTGGTTTGCGTAATGCAACGCTACATTTAATTAACTGGGGCTTAAGATGAAAGAATTTGGATCCAGCCTTCCACCACATTAACTTACATTTCTATGCAGTACCAGACACCAAAAGCACGCAAATACAAAATGTACATACTTAAGAATTACATCTACCCTGAATCCTGATTACTACAGTGATTAAAGGACCAGGAAAAATAGGAGTTTTTCCTTTTGTTTTAAGCGAGGAGAAAGAAAGATGAATCACTCACACAGTAGCTTCTTAGTCTAATGAAATCCACAGTCATTGGGACAGACTTATCGCTGTTTTGATTAAGTGCCTTCATGTAATCCAGCAGGTCTGCAAAGAATGTATAACCACCTTTCAGAACACACAAGGCGACTATATGGCATCCTTCCATGTCTTGTACTATGTTTCGGGCCAATCGTTCTGTCCTGCAGAGGGAGAAATGGAAGGGCTCAGACAGAACTCCAAAGTATACGGTCAGTTTTAATGGCGCAAAGCAGCGTTCCCCAACCCGGTCCTCAGGACCCCCAGACAGCTCCCAGCAAGGGGGCAAAAACATGGACTGTCTGGGGGGTCCCTGAGGACTGGGTTGGGAAACAATGGCGCAAAGGGTATTTCCCTTACAGTAATCTCTATGGCATGGATTCAAGGAAAATGTACCACAGAATGTCATACTGTGCAATATACCATGCAAAGGTACAGGAGGCTTTGCGGTCACTGTGCCTACCTATCCATAATGAGCCCATGGGGAATAATGACCCGGTCCAAATCCTCTTCATAGTGTTTGGGTATACAAAACAGATTCAAGTCATGGCCTTTTTCATCATCGGGAATCTTGGAAGAAGGAAGGAAATTAAAAACCACGTGCAAAATGGAACGGCATCATTACAAGTGAGCCCATGAAGAAAAGCATTATAATGTGCTAAATGTATACCACCAGATAACGTAAGGATGATTACAAATTCTTACATAAACCTGTCAGAATAATGTAAGTCAAACCCTCAACCACAGAAGTGTCAGACATCAGTGCTCTCCAATCTTGAAATATCATTAATCATCTTTACAGTTTAACAGTTGAACAAAAACTGTCTAACTTAAAATGGCGTTTCACTGCAAAAACTGTCATTAACCAATTCTGACACACTGCAGCAGCGTGCTTCCCTGCATGAAATCGTGTAACTGGGAAGCAGTTTTAAACCTTTCGAATACTTTGCAGATGCTACAGGTCTGACAAGGACGGTTTCATTGTGGCAAATTAACAGCGGCGGGGCATTAATTCTCTTTGGCCTTCTGCATTAATGCATTAATGAAAAACACCCCTTTCACAGTAAAAGTGCACCGGGATCCGCTCAGGCAGAGTATCGGAACTGGGTCACGAAGGGCATAATCCTCCGTGTCACCATGCACCACGCCGGGCAGCCTAACATGGGCACCGCAGTTCGCGACGTAAACAGCAGCAGGTGCAAAGAGGCCTGCTGACGGCTTCACGATGGACGCGCCGCCCCGAGGCTCGACGCCGCGGTCATTTCCGGGCTTTTCCAGCGACAATGCATATTTCACTGCTGGACGGCTCCTGTCGTTTTCTGCCTCTCGGAGTGTCTCCATTTTAAGAAATAATAAGGTAATAAGGTTCTTAGTAACTGGAATACATTTTCCGACTTCTGGCGTCATAGCAAAGTCTTACATTCAGAGGAGCGCGGAGTTAATAGGCGCACAGCGAACGCGACACGGCTTCCGCGCACTGCCGTCCTTCACTGGCACTGGCACTGGCAGTGAGCGCGGAGGCTGCAGTGCGCCCGCTGCGGCAGACAGCACGCCGCCAACACGACCCGCGTCCGCGCCACATAAACACAAGGCGCCGCCCTTCGCAGCCCGAAAGTCCCGTTAAAACGACAGCGATCCGCGAAACATTCCAACTAACGGGGTTAAGACGACAGCTCACCGCTAACAGTCCGAATGCGGGCCAAGATTCTATATAATAAAACCGCCCCGGTCGTTTTTTTTAAGCATAATTTAACCTTTATTTTTGAGCTGGAGAAAAATGCATCTTAATATTAATCTCGCATCCAGCATCTCGAATCCCACGTTTGTATCGCAGCCGCGCTCACCTGCAGGAACGATGCCATTATTTCCAGTTCGCTCTTCCGTCGTTTTCCCCAAGCCTATAATATCCGGAATACCATTCCCACCTCCCAAAAATGCTTATCCTGCGCGCTTCCCTACAGTCAGTACTTATTGCCACGAAGTATATGTAACGTTCCCTGCTGGTTAAACCCTTACGTCACAATCCATTCTAACTAATAATCTGATTTACACCGCTGCAACCTGCGCTTCGGCTTACTTTCTGCCTGAGGAACGGCAAATTACGGACAAGGGCTTCAGCATTAGAGCGTGCTAGAAATCCGCGGGGTACTTAATAATAAGTATGCATTTTAATTTTATATATCAAAATGATGACTAAGGACTTCTTGGAGTGCTAAGTGGTTTATGTTTTTTTATTTTTCAAACCCTCTTACTATAGAATGTAATTCAGTAATTCTATAATTAATTTAATTAAAGAAAAACATTTCAATCTTCCAATAAATTCAGTCTAAGAGCCACCGCAATGCATCGATGTAGCTTAATTTTTTTGTTTCCAGAACAGCATAGACGCCGAGTAGGACTGGACCTATAAGAGTAGCGGCTCCGGATTACTTTGGGGTTCAATGATCGACTTAGTTTAGAGCCAATGAAAATGGGGCCCGAATTAAGGGTGGGGTCTGTTTTTAATCCGTGTTTTTTCTGGGCTGCTGGTGATTTGTAACAACGGAGATCAAAACTACAGATTCGTAATGGTAAATCATTTTAATACAAACCACAATTAAGCATCAGTGAACTTAATGTGTGGTGTGTTATTGTTTGCTGGACTTCGAGTCTGTAATAAAGTATATCTATCTATCTAATGTTCATTTATATTGACAGACCTACTTATACTTAACCATACAAAAAGAGGCATTGCACATTTACTATGAGGCACATTCAACAGTGCAACGTTGGGAGGCAAAGTCAGGACTTCAGTGAACTGTATTGCATGATATTTCTGGAAACACGGTTAATTAAATGACTTATGGAAGCAGGCGGGTGGCTCATGGCGACAGCGTCTGGCCGCCGACCTCCCCTTCCAGTCCATCTCCAGCCCAAAGCCCACCTCCTTCCCGAGTCCAGGAAGCATGACTGATTCTGACTGGGGACGAAATTAGCAACCTGTTGCGGTCTTTAGCCCGGCTCCTTATTTTCATATGTCGAGCTGTTTGTTCCGTACTTTCATATATCAAGAACCCAATCGGCAACCATATTCAAATCACATTTGTTCATAGGCCATGTCTGAAAAGCTGTAATGTGCTAAATGATGACTTAGCCCTAGAAATGGCAAGCATACATAGGCAGATACATAGGCAGAGGCAGACATTTCAGGTCCAGAAAGTTAAAACCCAGACCAGGAATGTTTCAACCTACTAGTTGAGCATAAAGAATCCCAGTCCTAGTACTCAGCCGGTTGGTTGAAACAAAATCCTGTTCAGGATTTTTACTTTCTGGACCTGAAATGTCCGCCTCTGTACATAGGTGACACACATATGTAAGTGATGGGTTAAAGTCACTGAAGTGGTCAGTATGCCTATGAAAGGCTTTGCCTAAACCACTGCTTCACCGGCACTGTAAAAAAGGGACAATGTCTAAGTGTGCCAGATGTGTGTTTTTCAACAGTATAGCCAGGGGAGCATATTGGGCAAAGCGGGTTTTTATGTCTTTAAGCAAATCTGTAATGGCCTGATTCTGAGATGCTCGATTCTTTGATGAAGACTAGATGCATTCTTTATTGCCTAATATAGAGCTCAACTAATGAACTCAATATTTCTATAAGATTCTCATGCATCACCAGAAATACTATATATTTGGACAATGTACAAATAGCATGTATTATAGTTTAATCTAATATAAATAACGATAAGATTTGCAGAGAAAATATACTGGGGTCCAAGCCCCAAGTGGTCAGGAACCCATAAGGTTGGGCCCGCATGCATTTATGAACCAAAGCCATCAACACAGTTTTGCTTAACGTCAATTTGTGATGAATGCAGTGTTGGCAGCAAAGGCATGACGACATGTTGCTAAAAGTTGCAAAATGTGAGGTAAAAAAATAATCAGGCCGAAAAACAATATGAATCCATCAGCTATCGCATCTTGGACCCCTAATAAATAATAGATTCTTATATTATTCTTTTTATTACCATTGAGATTTTAATCATTCAATGGTCACATGGTTCCCAAAAACTCTGTCTCATGTCTGCTGAATCTGTCAAGCATCCGACAGTGAGGAGGCACGGTACAGGCGGGGGACGACCTACTTGCGGCTCACAAACAACACTGGGGAAACTACAAAAGAAAACAGACCACGAGGGGTCACAACAAAAACCAGAAAGAACACTGAAGAAACAAAGACAATAATAAACAACTAGGAAAATACACCGCAAACCAGCGCTTAGGCCATACACTTCACAATACAACTCATACAATGACCGACTGGAGAAACAAACCTAAGCAAGCACTAAAATACACTGATGATGGGCACTAACAAGGAAGACCAGGTGCAGGACGTCAGACAATTAACCAGTTGCGAAAGGTGCAAGACAACGAGCAACAGATGGGAGAAATTAACCAACTGGATTAGGGAACACCAACCAATACGCTGGAAAAAATAAAACGGAACAGAGTAACCAAAAGCACGGAGGGTAAACCAGAACTGAAAAAACTCAAAAGGGAAAATGGAACACTAGGGAATGAGGGTAGCAGACTAGGGGCAAGGACCACGGGGAGGGGAAACCCAGGATGGCCAGCAACAGCAGCTGGCCAGATGTTTGCAATACCACCCCAGAACAAAGGATAATGGCACTGCACCTCTTCCTTGGCTCCTCAGCCAGGTGTCACAGATAAGATCTGCACGCAGACACTTCTCACTCATTTGGGAACACTGTTGCTTCACATCTCCAGGGTTATTGGCTTGAACCTCGACTCTGTTGTGTGTGTTGGGAGACTGGGTTTATTCCTGCAGTCTGAAGATATGCAGTTTGGCTAAGTTGTCCAGGCAATATGATTGTATGTTCCCTGTGATGGATAGGCATGATGCCAAGGATGTGCCCAGGCCTAGTACCTTATGCTGTGCTCAATAGGTGCCACAGATCAGGATAATTCTTTGGGAATTGCATGCATTAAAAGTTCTTTTAATGTTTTTTTTTCTCTTCATTTATGTCATTCACGCTGCATTAGCACCATCTGTAGAAGACACTGCTTCCGACATCCAACAATCTGACCACTTACAGTACGCTTGATATCCTCATTGAATGGAATATTCAGATAATGATGTCATGAGCCTAGCTGCCTAGCTGAGGTATGAAGTATCCGTGCATATCGATGTGCATTTCCACATCCAGTGAAGCCCGACCAATCTCCGTAAAAGTTCTGGCGTCCAGCACAAGCAGGAAGGCTGACACCCTTGGAGTGTGTTTGATGACTGCGATCAAAACAACTCCTGCAAAGGGAATGCCGATGCATTGTCATGTGACCATTAATTAATATAAAAATGAATGAATGAGTAGAGTATTCCATACAATCTTTTAAACTGAAACTGGTAAAAAGACAGGCAATACTATCACTCAGTATTCACTATTATTCTTACCAAGTAAAAACTGAATAAGACATTTCAACAGTATTTGCCATCAAAATAATTTTAGAGTTCAGGTGTTTCACTAATTTGTTGTAACTTAGGGGTGAGCTCACCATCGTCTTCCTCCTCTGCGTTTGGCCTAGCAGTGAAGACTGCTTCACCAGGCCAGCAGTTCTCCTCTGACCACTCCAAAGTCTTCTTTTCTTCAACATCAAACTTCACGACCTATTATCAGAAGCCAAAATGTCCTGCATTTTATATACTGATGTAAATAAGTGCTGATATAAACAGCACAAACAAGCTGTTTTTGCAAGTCCTAGTATATGTTACATTGTAATGATACCTTTGTACTTATTGCTGACATTTCAGTACAAGTCATATACACATATCTGTGCATTTTTCCATTGAAGTCGTAGTTAATTCTGGGAAGTTCCACACCTGCAGCGGTTCAGAATGCAGAAATACAGAATCAATACAGTGTTCAAGTGCAGGATGGCCAGAAATGCATCTATTCCTCAGCGTAAGTAGGGGAAACAAAGGTGCTGATAGTATCGTTCACACTAACCACAGAAAATGGAAAACAGGTACGTCACACGCATGTTTATTTCTAGTATACTAAAAATGTAGAATGTTCTTACCTTCACAAAGTATTTCTGGATGGCAGAACAGTCTGTCCTCTTTGTCTTTTATGGCTTTGGCTGTGGTAAATGTGAGCTTAACCAAATCATCCCCAAATTTGGCCTCCTGAAGGAAAAGCACATAGAAACGTTTACTGTTCCCAATCAGTGAACGTCTTGGTGTTGCTTCCTGGTAGCTGTATCATTATCTCTGTCCCTCTGTTACAATGTTCTTATGCTTGTTTAGATCAGAGATGCAGCACGCTGTGTTTTGTTGACTAAATGGTACCTTGTCATTCAGTAGCGGGAGGGCAAACCGCTTGTATTGCGGTTTAGTGAAGACGTTTCCTGACATCCCAGGTTTTTCCACTTCTAGTTTCAGGCTTTTTAGGTAAAACATTTCGTACAGGCTGTTGTCGGCATATGTGATGACATCAAACACCACATGACCGTCCTTTTCAAAGGCGTTGACATGGTGATATACAACCAAAGCATCTGCGAGGAATTTTGCCACTTCCTTCCCAGTCTGTCTGTGTATCAGGTGAATCAAGGTCTGAATGTGATGTAAGAAAGACCAAAATATCAGACACTTGAAAAGAGGTTATCCATTAAAAACCTTTACCCTAAAATGCATAACATTCCAAATGCCATGATTTGCACCGTCAGGATGAAGGTGACTATGGATTCTTACATAGTCCTCAGGGAAAAACGTGAGGCAGCTGGCCCAGTTGACGTGCCTCATGTACGCCGTGGCCATCTTAAGGATGTCCAGCTTTAAGGGTTGTTCAACAAAGATAAAGTAGTTGTCTGTCATGCCAAAGCTGTGGTAGTAGCTGGGGTTCATGAGGGAACGGCAAGGCACTGTACACAGCACCTCCAGGTTCTTCAAGGATGGTGAAGCTTTGGGACCACCTGAGGGGCATCATTATATGACGGGGACAGTGTCTGCTCGATCAGCTCACAAAGATATTCCCGAAACCTCCAATGATATATGTGACACCATGAAATTAATATGAATGAGACACAGCGCATGTTTTAAATATTTCAGAATGCCTGGCCATTGGTCTAAGCAGACATGCTTAAAAAATTAAGGTTTTCACGTGTGATTCAAGTGCTTGCTTTTGAGTCGAGGAATAAAGCCAGTGAAACACATTACAGGCATACCAAGTCTCCTGGCCCTTCCGGGAGTCTCCCGCAAATTCACAGCAGCTCCCAGACACCCACAAATGACATGCAATGTCGGGGAAATCTGTCGGTCCGTTAGTCAGTGGTGGTAAAATCTCCCTACCCCTCACTCTCACCACAGATGGCAATATATATATATATATATATATATATATACGGTATCGGGCCTGTGGTGGTGATGTCATTGCGCAAGGCATTGTGGGTCTTATTTCTTACAGTCCCCTGCAAATCCAGCCAAACACTGGATGTCTGACATTAAAGGCCAGATTTGTGGGGGGTCTTACCCTCTGCAGAAGGGGGAACTCTGAATAGTATGTACTTTGTCTTGCCCTTCTCTGCTATCATAGTCCCCATATTGTAGGTGTTTCCTACGTTATCATAATGTGGGTGTGACGTCACAAGGTTTACAGCAAGATATTTTTGGTAGTCCACCTGCAATACACAGAAAAGTGCCCAGAACATGTAAGCTTCTTTGGACCCATTAGGTAAAAATCAGTACAGGACTGTTACACTGTAATTACCTTGTCGTGTGTTTCAAGAGTGTGAGGGTCTATTTTGCGGATATAGTTGGTTTCTGTAGTAGCGTAATAATCCATCCCATATCTTATTATATTGTTCCCACAGTTGTCAGTGAAGTCTGGGATGGTGTGGGACAGAAAGGCGATCACTCTAGAACAAAGAAAACTCTGGTAATATTTTACTGTGCATAATTTATCAATTAAACTTTATTATATGTATGTACACAAAAATCAAGTTACGCATGAAGACCGTGGACGGTTCACTATTATCCACTTTTTCCCAAGGGTACGGGGGACTAATGCATATTTTAATTATGCCAGATATTAAAGCTGTTCTCACACCAAATATATTTCCCATGCAAAGCACCATAATGCACAATTGCAGTGCTCATAGAAAAATGTCAAATTCAAAACTTACTTGGACAATATATTTGTGCTTGGATTGGGGTAGGCCATTGTTCCCATCTCTGACACTACAATTCTGTTGGCTTCCATGTTTGCTTTGTAGGTATCTCCTTGGAGGTATTTACTTCTGTAAAACACATCCCCTGCAATACCAAGAAAAATCTGCAGTGGAGCCACTGAAACTATGTTAACGGGTCCAACCAAAGAATCAGGGCAAAAGCACTTTAATGTTGGCTGGATTCGTTCTACTGTAGCTTACTTGAACTTCTTGTACCACTTGAGCGCTCTTCCTTACCGTCTTTGAAGGTAAAGCTGTGCATCAGTGCCATCCCATCGAACAAGTGGTTGTAGAAGGTGTCTCCCACGGAGAACATGCCTGGGCCAATACGAACCAGCGTACCCCGCAACCAGTCTGGCATGCAGCCTGTCTCAAGTTAGAACAAAAAAAAATAATAATTTACGCATCATATAAAAAGGGTTTTATGAATGGATGGTGTGGATGTTTGGGGGGCTGTGGGTAATGATAATGTGAGTGATAAGGGTATAAAACAAGTTTGGGGTTAGTAAAAAAGAGGTGTGAATTCCTGAAAGATCTCAAGGGTGCTAAATTAAAATAAATAAATAAATACATAACCCCCTTCGACCCTCCAACCTTTCTATCCGGTGGATCTATTCACTGAGAGAGCCTTGGTTTTTTGACAGCGTAAGCTCCCTGATTTGTTTCTCTTTCCGGTAGGAATATGAGGGATGTGACAGCGTAAGCTCCCTGATTTGTTGCTCTTTCTGGTAGGAATATGAGGGATGTGAC
>JAODKL010000009.1:15112900-15123321 GCA_026780765.1 Petrocephalus schoutedeni
GTGGGGGGAAACCGGAGTACCCGGAGGAAACCCCACAACGGCACGGGGAGAACATGCAAACTCCACACACATGGAGCTGGGCCGGATTCGAACCCTGGTCCCAGAGGTGTGAGGCGACAGTGCTACCCACTGCACCACCATGCCACCCCTCAGAGCTTTCTTTAAAACAGTAAATAGGAATGAAAAAAAAAATGCCAGAAAAGCATTGTTAATAAGGCCATGAGAAACATACATAACATACTACTCCACCTCATCTGTCCATCTTGTTTTAAGCATTTTTGTGGCATTTGCAGTCCAGTTTGAATATCTTCCAAGAGAGTATGCTCAAGTGGCGAATGCTTAAAATGCCCCACAGTTTTTCTCCCACTGGCAGCAACGTCACTTTACTTTGTTGCGATAGCAGCCCCTAGTGCATCACAAGCTGTAGCGAGTGCGTAAGACAGCCAAATTATCCACTGCTTTTTTTTCACATTACTAGCGTTGTGCGACAGTTGCGTGTGCTTTTAGTCTGATTTACCACCAAACAGTACTTCCACCTCTCAAAACTTTTTAAAAAAAAATTGCAAATCGCTGTGCTGCTAGTTTTTTCAAGCGTGAAACACTTCCAGATCATCACCCTTATCTGATATTATTATGCTCCTCCTCCTGCAAAGTGTATGCACATGACATCACAGCACTGCACTCACACCCACTGAGTGGCAAAAAACAAAGTAGCAGCGTTTGTGTTCAGCTTGAATACCACAAAAAATGGGAAAGCGATGTTGTGCGATTGATTGTACAAATAAGTTTAACAAAAGGATAGTTCATATTTCACTTTTCCACTTGCGGTTATGATCGGTGCACAGTTTTATGTGCCGACTCCATACTGGCACAAGCATACCGCGATGCTATTCCACTAGATGAGCTGAGTGTTAATCTATCGCAACAAAAACAAACAAATACAAAATGTTTGCTACTAGGCTTGGGCAGTATTAAGGTAATGAGGTATATTACTACTTTATGAAATCTTGTGTGTGTGTGTGTATTTGTGTATTTGTGTATATGTGTGTGTGTGTATTTGTGTATATGTGTATGTGTGTGTGTGTGTGTTATTTATTTATTTATTTATTTTATTTTTTTAAGTAAAGCTCCTGCACTTATTTAAATCTTCTTTAAACCCTGTTTGGGGCCAACTAATAGATTAGTTGATCACCCGATCGCATGATTAACATTATCAAAATAATCATTTTTTGCAGCCCTAATTTTAATTTATCTTTTTATATTTATCTTATATTTATATTTATCTTTTTATAATATCTTAAGTAACTGAACGTTGCAGATTGCAGTTAATGTGGGTTAAGTGATATGAACATTTATCCATGTATAGTAGCATAAGGACCAGGTCATGTTCCTTGGTCTTTTTTTAGTTTTGCTTTCTGAGAGCACAGCTTTATAGTGAATTATATTGGTTCCTAGCTAACCTGATTTTAATGTTGACTTTCAGAAAATAATTTCATGCACAATTAGTTTGGAAATTCATAAAACTAAACCTGAAAATCTTCCTATGCTTATCATTTATATTTTTAGTGTACACATCATATTTACATATTTACAACTTTTCAAACTCAGGAAGTATATTTTTAGTGCATCACTCACACATGAAATATAGTCTTGGTGAATTGAGCCATTAATCTACTTAATAAACCAAAATGTGTGCTAAAATTGGACCACAGTTTGCACAGTCTGTATACTAAAAGTGAACAGCATAAGATGTGTGCTGATTTTGGCTCAGAATAATACAATGGAGGCTTGTATACGAGTACCTTTTATAAATGTTTTCTTTTTCTGAAAAAGAAAAAAAATGCTTTAATAAAGCTGCTATACTATTTAAGCATGTGTTTCATTGGGTGACTAATGTTTGAGAATATCATAATTTAATATTCGGGAAATAGATGACTGAGTATTAGTTTACAGTTGGCTGACGTGCCGATTGCTCTCAGGATTTCTGTAGTGGGTAGCATGGGGGTCTTAGGGCATGTACTTATAACCGAAGGTTGCCAGCTCAAATGCTCTAATGTTAAGCAGTAAGCTATTACAGCTATGCAAGGCACACATCCACATTAAATGGGTCTTCCTTTAATTATAATTGGCAGTATGTAAGCAGAATTTAATTGAAGCCGTCAGGCAACAATCTGTTTTTTTCCACTGACTCTCCATTGGGTCTTCAGGGGAGACTGTACTTACAGGAAACATGCATATTTATGAACTCATATGTTTGGGGACTGCTGGTCTGTTGTATTATTATTAATCTACTAATGACTCGGGTGCATGATGGGCATTTGAACACAGGGTTTGTTCTGGGAGATATCTGGAAGTTTCCTTTTGATTGTTTCTTTTGGTCTGTGCTAGGAAGAATGCTACATAAGGTTTTCCCTGTTGAGTCACAACAGTGTGAACTCACCTCCCATATGTATTATGAAGGTGTGCACTTAGTTCAGTAGTTCATGACCTGCTTCGAAGCCAGTCTGAAATTCTACATAAAATGCTGTTTTGCTTATCAAATCAAGGGTGGAGTTCCCCTGTGACCACCAAGGGAATTATTCATGCCATGTAAAGCATTGCTTGAACAAAACGGATGCTTTCTGTGCTAATAACTTTTTTTTTTTTTTTCCCTTTTTGCTGACTTTCCTTCTCCCCCTTTGCTATCCATTTTTACCCACCCACCACTGTGCTGGAGCCCCAGGAACTGTGTGCCCTGATGCAGCTTGAGGTCATGTGATCCAAATAGGACTGTGGAGATGGCAGAACCATATGCTCGTTCTGTCCTAAATGACAGGGAAATGCCCTTGAGAAGATGCTAATAGATTTATTTTTAGGCTTGGGCCATGTGTACTGCTTTTAATAAACGTTCTGTAGCCTCATTCATAACCAAGAGAAGGAAATCCCAGATAAGCATAGACACCTGGTTCTTTTTATATCTTTACCTCATTCATATGGGAATGGCTTAGCTATGAACCAAAGGCCATACCCAGTCAAAAGGAAACATGTTATATTTCATACATGCTGTATGGTAGGGTTCTTTATTCTAAGTATGCTTGAGTACAGAATGGGCTGTACTCATTCTGGGTAATAATTGTGATAAATTGTCTTGAAAGTCCATTTCCCTCCAGCACATGGCTGATGCAAAAGTTAGGGAGGACAGCGTGTTCCATGTGGACATGGATGTTATAGGTAGTCCTCTGTCCTGGCTTTTCTGGCACACCATAGCAAATGGACCAGTGGTATCAGGGTAGCTGCTGTGCAAATGTATGTGTGTGTATGTGTGTGTGTGTGTGTGTGCGCGCGCTCTATTGATATTAATTCTCCTTTGCTAAACAAACTCTGTGCCATGTCCCTCTTGCTTTAAGATGCTGGATTTCTTTGATTATATCTATAATCTACATTTACTGCTGAAAAGCCTGAATAGTTAATGCAAAAACAAAGCAGCACTGATCTGCTTTGGGAGAGTCTTGCTTTGCATTGGGGGTTCTCACTTTAATGCACTGTTTCATGTGTTATCCACCTGTCAACAAACGAAATGTAACACTTTTCAAATTTTCAACTTGGAAAACATGAAGAAAATTTTAAGTCTACTGTACTGTAACCTCCCAGATTTATCAAAAATGTTTTAAAGGGCTGTTGTATTCTCAATAGCACAAAAAGCCAGGAATGCAAAAAGTCTATAGTTTAGCAGTGTTACCAGACCTGAAAACCCCCCCCCCCCCTTTATTTTTTTATATAAAGGTGTGGGAGGTGTGTGCTCCTTGTTGCCAAGCAGCTGATTTAAGGCTAAGGTGGGCTGAGCTGGTTAGGAGAGGGCAGTGCTGCCCCAGTGGAGGCTTGTGGAGTGGCTGATGGAAATAGCACGGCCTCATTAACAAGTTACGCTCCGCTTCGGTTTCCAAGGTTTGTCATGTGATTTACTCATTTATGCAGGGGGTACTTTTAATTTTAGTGTGATCATACACATTCTGTAGGTGAAAATGTTGAAGGCTTTTGAGGCATTTAAAGATTTGCATCCATGGCCATGTTTTCTTTCTACACAACTAAACTTCAATTGAAGATTGAGTTTCACTTCCTGTGTAAAGAAACTCCTCTTTGCTTAAATATTTATTTTTTTTGTTTTGTATATCACTTTGACTTTGTTTTAAACCTTGGTTGCAACAGTCTTAAAGCAAGGATTGCACATGAAGGAGTTGATGTTATTAATGGTTATTCAAGGTAATTGTTCTACTTTTTAAAAATATTTGTATTTTAATGCCATAGTTTGACTCAGACTTTCATGGTGAAAGTCTGCTAAATGCAGCATAGCGTGGCTTTATCATGAGCACATATATTCTGTTTAGAAAAGCGTTGCTTGGCTGCTCATGACTTAAGGCTCCAATTTGAGCCTGCTGATAAACCTGTAGCTTGACACTTATTTGAGTGCAGCTTGCACATTGGGCTGTCTTTGCTGTCATTGTGTAATTTGTGAAATAATGCAGATGATGATAAGTGTAGATCTGATGTTTTCACCTGAGTATCTGAAGTTTCAGGTCACTGCCTGGGACGAGCTATGGATACAGGAGCTTCACCTGAGTTGAGAGAGTGGCCTCTGTTACCTCTGGTTACTGCGCTTGACGATGGCTGCCGTCATGTTTCCCGGACGTGCCGTTGCTTTGGAAACTGGAAGCATGCCCTCTAGGTGCTGCATGAGGGCTGTATTTTCAGCATAGGCAAATTATCTGCTGAGGGAAGAAATTAGTTCTAGAAGTGTAGGAGCATTCTGCTTCCTGGCACTGTGGCTTACCTGAAGCTTTTATATGGGGTATGGCTTTGCCCTGGGTCCTGTTTTACCTAATCGCTGTCTGCTGTGCTGTCTGCATGTCTCCATTTAGTGCTAGAAAATCCAAAACGTTCATAAATGGCAACAAAAACAAAGCAGCACTGCCCCGCTGACCGACACTTGAGGGAATGGCTTGTCATCGCATAGAAGTATAGATATCCAATCATAGTACTCAATTGTGGCTCTGCCCAAATTTATATAATATAGCATAAAAGAAGATGTTCTGTTTGGAACCATGGGGCAGCACAAGTTAATAGTTAACTTCAACCAAGCTGCTATGAGTATATCAAATAATATCTCTAATAAATATATGCTGCATATTCTGTGTGTTTAGGCACAGAGGAGCTACAGACAATGCAGGATGTCACAATGAACCCTGCGGTTCTCTTACCTGGAGCTACTGGCATGGGCCCTGTTGGATTTTTGTTTAGAGCTTTTAAAGATGATTGATTGAATGAAAAGCAGTCATTTGTCAACATGGCTGCTGCACATTCGCTAGTGTTGAATGTGCAGCCAGGCATTCTGTGTTTATTTTTATCAGTTTTTCTTTTAATCTTTTTTGGTCATAACCTTTTCGTCTTTGTTAGTCATGCATTTTCGCCATTTTTGCCGTGGCTCTCCACATAGTCCATAGTTACCTCCTCTGCATGCATGGCTTGCATGTTAACCAAAAACAAGCTTTTTATAGACTACTTTGCTCATTGTATTTGCTCTTTTTTTTCTTTTTTTTTTTTTTTACAGAAAACTCTAACCAAGTTCCAATGCTGAAAACTCCAAGTGTTTGCCAATTTTGACACAAAAACATTTGTAAAATGGGCTGGCAATCATTTTCTCTAAAAAAAAAATGTAGGAAGGAATGGAAGTCACAAGAGAGAGAGTCAGGTGGGAAGAGTGTTTTTAGATTAGTCGCACCTGCCCCTGTTTGCAGAAAGGTTATTTATTGGTGCGTTGTGTGTGCTTTCAACCCCGAGACTGGGTAGTACTCTAATTCCCAAACTGGCTTTGTACTTTTTATGTTTGCTTTCTTTTCTACCAAGAATTTTTTTTATTTATTTATTTATTTTTTTTATTTTTTATTTTATGTGATAGTCAAGTCATCCTTGTCCTTCCCCATAATAACTTGCGAATCCTTGTGTCACATGGTTCTCTGGCTCTTCTCACTGAAGGGACCCTATCACGAGCATAGCAAATATACAACAGCCTTTGGACATTGCAGTTCATAGCCTGGAATCTCACTTTCTGTAGACAATACCACAGAAAAGGACACTGGTCAGAATAATGGAAAGTCTGTTGATTGTGTATGTGTGGTGTTTGATTCAGAGAGATCATGTGTCTTCTTTGTGCTGCCAGGGTGTGACATTGGAGTGAACAACCTTATTTAATAAACACATCCAAGTTTTTATTTTATAAAGCCATAGATTTAACCTCTGAACCAAATATATCTAAATTATCCCAGATACAGATTGTTTGTGGAGGTGTAGGACAGTGGTAGCACGGTGTTTCTTTGCCCCATGGGCCGGTTTTGTGGCACAGTCGTTGAGGCCAAACTGCTGCGGCCAGCTCGATGTTGTCCCCTCCATTCCGAAGTCAATGCTGCAATGAATTTTTTATGAGGCTACTGTCAACCTGTGTACTTGTGGAAGGAACGGTGGCCGGGCCGGGTTACAGGCTCGCCTTACGATGCCATGGCACCATTTTCAGGCAGAAGTCTTATGCTTTTCCTGCATCTGAAATCCCCCAACTTGTGCCCCATGCCATCTCTCTCACAGCCATGCTCTTGTCTGTTCATGTGCCCTGTTAACAAGGGCAGGGTGTTGCCGATGGGAAATGAAGTCTGAATTTTTAACCCTTGGTCATTTCCTTTTGATCTCCTGGTACCTATTCCCATGTGGATAACCCCGCAGCCTGTCATCATTGTGCTCTTGATCCAGATTTCCCGACTCCTGCACTGTAAATGGGTTTTCATTAAAGCTATTGCCATCCTTGTTTCTGTTATACCCACCCACTGGGGGTTGGACAGATTTCCCTCGAGCAGATTATCTGGGAGGCATTTCTAGGTCCTCTGCAATGCTCCATGTGTATGTATTTGGAAAAAAATGTTACAGTTGTTGTGTAATTTTAATTTCCTGTGCTTTCAGGCTTAAACTTCCTGCCTTTGTTGCCAAGGTTTTATCATGGTTCGTTGAACTAATTTGCATTCTTATACCTACAAGGACATAAAACTTCAGCAGTCTTCTTAAACATATAAGGAAAAAGTACATGTTTTGTTTTTCCAAAGTGCAGATTTCTAATTAAAATTCATTAGGACTACTAGGACTTAGTGCAGTCAGCTTAAAGAAAAAAAAAGTTTGCAACAGATTTAGTGTCACTTTTACTCATTCACATGGAGAAATTGGTCGAGGGTGTGGCTGTGATATTATTACTTCGGGATTTGAACCCATGTGAACCACCCAGTGATTGTTTCGTTTGCTTTCCCTGGTGAGTCTGTATTCATTATGCAAGTGGTTCAAAATGGGAATAACTGTCAAAAAGTGATGGCTTTTCTCATAGGTCAGTGTAGCCAGCTTGGTGGAACAAGTCAAGCTGATAAGGCGATGAGTGAGTGAGGAACCCTTGAGTAACCTCAAAAGGGGAAATATCCTGGAAAGGTATCTGACATGTCCAGGTGACCAGCCTCAGGTGTATCTGCAGGTGGTGAATTTGTATAGTTCAGTTTCTTCTGTGTTCTCATAGGTGAAGCTTTTCCATTTTCCTGAAATACCTGCTGCTCCTTGTGACCTTAATGGTTGGATGAACTTATTTATGCACAATTAATATTAGTCTCCAAGCGTGCAGGTGGTGCTACTGTTGACCAGCTGCATGGCAAACATTCAGAGCAGTAAAAATGCTTGCTCACGTATTTTCCTTGAATTTACTTTTAGCCCAATTTAACGTTTGGCTGCATACTTAGCAAACTAGCAAATAATTGTTTTGTTTTTCTAAAACTTGAAAGTTTTTCTAGCATCTTGCAATTTTTCCATTTCACCGAAGGAGTGCCAAAGAATATGAAGAAGCTGACTCAACAATCAACCATTTGCAGGCATCAAAACTGGCCCATTAATTGTGATAGTGGTTTTCTCATCACTCTGTCATTGTCACCTTTTCCCTTCTCATTTTAAATAATTATCAAAGGTAACACAGTTATACACAGGTCCTCCAGCATATGTTATTGTAGGACAAACGTGTGATGCCCCTTGCATGCTTGGCTCCTTGCCATTCGTTGCCCCCACCCAATAAGAGGGTTTACCCTTATGAGGGGGAGTGAGTTTATATTATAGATAAAAAGAACATTTCATATTACCCGGTTATTAAGGGCATTTATTTTATCAGCCTGATTCAATGATGTTACTGCCAAGTCGGCAGGAGTTTGTCAATACATCTATATACAGGTGTATATATAGTGCTCTGCAATGCTGTTTTCCTTAGGCCAACATGGTGTTGCATAGAAAAATAAGGAAAAGGAAAGGACATAATATAACAAATATAACGAAACAAAAGAAGTTAAGACAAAAATAACACAATGATGATAAAATAAATAAATAAAAGTAGCTTGTGCAGACTATGCGCAATGGATTTTCTTTTGGTAAATCGGGGAAAACCTTATAGGGAATGCAGATACTCCAGGTACGTATGTAGGGTATTTTTTAAACTCTGAGCAATTGTAAGTCGCTTGGGGTTTGCCAGTGATAGATTGCTTTTCTCATCTTGATATCTGCAGGTGAAGTTTGATTGTAGCTTTAATTAGCGGCTAAATGCTCATGCTTCCATTCTACGATGAACTGTGATATTACAGCCTTGGCTTCTGCCCATTGCTGCCTACCAAGTCAAGTCCCCCCCCGCATAGTGTGACTTGGTGGCACCTTTTAAAATGGGCTGGTTGTTCTGGACGTTACTTTGGGCTTGCTGAGCGAGATGAGAAACAAAGGGAGCGTTGTCCAGGCCTTAAGTGGATCTGTTTGCTTGTGCAGTGCTATGCTGAGCTGAGAGCAGACCAGGAGGCTCAAATTAGATGCGTGGGGGAGTGAAGCCCCCAGCTTTACTAGTTTTCCCAGTTGCTCTATAAGTACCTGTGGGGTACACCCAGCACCTTGTGAAATGGTATCCCTGTGTTGTCGTGGCGATGTGTGTCGGTGTTTCGCCACCTGAAAAATGACTGTGCCAAACCTTCCCTGTGATTCCTCCTGGTTGTCCAATTTCTTCTGACTGTGGGATTTTTTATCACATCTTTTCGCACTTGTGTGCATGTGATTTGAGAAAATAGGTGGAATTCCTCACCACTTTGTGGTCCCACTTTCATCTAAGTTGAGGCATTGGGTGTTAACATTCCTGGGAGAATGTTAATATACACACTGAAAAGGCAGAGTTTTTAGATGGACTGTTTCAGACAGACTAACTGGATGTGCCTTTGTTCTGAATACAGGTCTTGCATTCATGTTTGGTTGGATATGTTGGATACTTCTTTTTTAAGGTGGTTGAGTACATTTGTTATTACCTCTAAGTGTTTACCGTGACCCAGTAAATCTAAAGTTTTTAGATTAGTTTGACTGTCCATAGGCGAACCACTGCCACATTATTCACGTCGGATCCTTTTTTGGTACCAGCTCCTCATCGGCTGTGCTGATAGCTGACATTGAATTGTTTTTTAAACGTGTCACGCATGACAGACTCTATGATGGAGACACATGATGTTATTTGGCTGATCGGTCGTCTAGTAGGAACTCTTCCTGTTGGTTTGTGAACGTAGCATGGATCCATATTATCAGCCATAAAAGTTTTATGTGAGGTTTGGAAACATTAGTAGAACCTCACAAAAGATCACGATCTACAATTCACGTGAAAAGTAAATCTTGGATGGTGATATAAAATCATCAGATTGCCCACCCCATTGGTCACTAGTTTGTGCACAATCTGAGGTTTA
This sequence comes from Petrocephalus schoutedeni, assembly GCA_026780765.1. Classification (NCBI taxonomy): domain Eukaryota; kingdom Metazoa; phylum Chordata; class Actinopteri; order Osteoglossiformes; family Mormyridae; genus Petrocephalus; species Petrocephalus schoutedeni. The sequence goes on from JAODKL010000009.1 coordinate 15,122,701, forward strand.
TTACATCAGTTTAATAATATTGTTTCAGTCAGTCCAGGTATAACCAGACTAAAAAACCCTCACGCTAGTTCACTAACTGAAATGCATACATCTATTGGGAACACTAGGGTTGGGTGAATGCCCATTCTATGAAGCTCCTGGTGCACGGTTTTTGTTCTAGGGTTAATGCCAGAAGTTTGGATCTATGCAATTGTTGGCAACTTTTACGCACTATGTGCCTCAGCACTTGCCGACCCAGTTGTGTTTCTTTATTATGAGGTTTATATTGCACAAGCATGGTGCGATATAAAGCATGCCGGCTGCTGACCAGACGCACGCTGTCACTTTGTCATCCATTTGTCAATAGTGGGTGGGATTATGCTAGCCAATTGTCAACAGTGGGTGGGATCATTACTCATGCAATGTTGCATTTATGAAATGACATTGATTATGTTTGAAGTATATGGCTACTTTCAGCCAGGAGATGGATAATTTACGCCATCTGCTCTAAAAAATGTTGACCTTTTTTATTTTTGTATTTGCCCCAGTATTTATGTCATAAATAGTCATGAAAATGACACATGGCAGTTCACATGTATGCGTGCTGATCAATTCGATAATATAGCATGTACCGTAACTCTT
>JAODKL010000009.1:15125144-15140305 GCA_026780765.1 Petrocephalus schoutedeni
TATGTGTGTGTGTATACATGTATGTGCTATTAAACAGCATTGATGATAAATGTTTACTTAATCAGTATTTTTTTAAGTGGCATTACTTGGTGTTTTCTTATGCTTGTTTAATACATAGAAATGCATCTATCTTCATTTGGTGTCGGGAAAACTGACTCTAGTTTATGTTGCTGCATAAATTTAGTGAGTGAAATAATATCTGGTCACACATCATGGTTTTGGGTTGTTCTTGGATGGGAGAAGAACATACTTTGGCCTTGAACACTGAACTTTGCAAAGCTGGAAAAAATTCTGCAGAACGTCCAAGTCCACACAAAACATTCCATGATTTAAGGAGCATATAGGTACGATGGAACTGCCACAGGTAGCACAAAATCAAGTTTTAACAGGCCCTGGCACTTATATCTGCATTTAATATGCCGACATTAAGCTTTTAAGGCTCTCTGAATTACATTACTTTTAATGGCTCTTAAAAGGCCAAAGGCAGTTTTTTTTTTCTCCCTTCGTTCTTATTGTATGGCATAGATCATGCATAATAAAGAGCACATGGTGGTTACTGTGGAATGAAGTAAACATCCCCGCCCCTGCTACCCACCAACCCTGTGCAGTGTTGAATGTGGGCCCTTTTTGGTTTACTATGCTGTGAATGTTGGGGAAAAATTACTTGAACTTTCAGCTGTAATCCCTGCATTCCAAGGTTCAGTACTGAATCTCCTAAGCAATAAGCTGAGCATTGGTATTCATTAATAGTAACTGCTTCTAACCATGAATGATGGATATAGTGATTAAATTTCTTATTTACTTGTAAAAGAACTAAATTACTTTGGTTGCCATCAGCTGAGTATTTTCCCTCTACTGCCATCAGTGGAACTGGTACGGAAAGGGCACATAATAGAATTAATCAGGTTTTTTGTGTTACATGTGTTGTTCAGCAGGAAAGCAACAGCTTAAATGTAATTTAATAAATTGTAACCTTCTGTTTATAGTGTTTGAGAGTGTTGCATTTATCTACATGTTAAAATCCATCATGCATTTAAGCTGAAAGTCCTGATTTCTTCTGATTCTGCTCTGTGCTTTTAGATTTCTCTTGAAGCGACGACATAATACTGATCTGTGTAATGCTTCACACATCCATTTGGTGCCTTTTGCCTTTAGTATAAAAGCCTGCTCAGTGCACTGGACTGATGTTTTGAATGCCTTCATAGCTTATTAGTGGCTAGACTCCATGATTTCTGTGTTATGGAAATATCTAGGAGTGGCACAACACCTCTGCCTCCATTAGGATGAATTACATGTTTCGTCAGATGGTTTTTATAAGTTCTTGTTGCATGCTGGCAGATTTAGATTAACAGCAGGTGCATGAATAATTTTTCTCAGACATCTTCTTTAAGTGTTTGGCATAGTTCTTTTTCTTCTTTTTATTTATTTATCTATTATTATTATTATTATTTTATCTCCCCCCCCCCCCTGGACTGGGCAACCGATGTCTGTACAACAGCTCATTTTAACCTTGACAGGACCCAGTCATTTTACTCCACTAAATGACCCCTTGTTAGCCAGAATAACTTAATGGCAGTTTTCCCTCTTCAAAAGTCATCCAGTGGTTTTATTTGTATTTTATGAGCTTGTTGTATTTTATGAGCATGTTGCCCTGTTTTTCTACTGCTATGCTGATTGTTAGGTAAAAAAAATAAAAAATAACCCTGAGAGAGAAAATGTTGTTTACATGATAACATCACCACGGTGTCCTCTGTGCAGATTTCACACCCCTGTCGCATGTAGCTCATCTCTTTGGCCGATGATGCATTTTTAAATTACCCCATAAGTTGTTTTAAATATGTAATAATATGTTTTAAAAAGGTGTATTTTTATTATGAAATATCGTTTACCTTTAGCTTAACGGTATAATCGAAAATTTCGGTGGCACGTGATGCGTTGCGTATCAATACATATTGAATATTGAATATACATATTGAATGATGCCTAAATAACACAAGTATTCTAAACGGTTGAACTACCAACTGTCGACTCTCTGGTGTTTTCAAAAATCCAAAATTCTGCCATTCTTTTGCCTTCTATTTAAGTATTGGTGGAAATTAGGGATGCATTGATCGATTAGCCGGCGATCGGAATTGGCCGATATTCACCCTGACCAGCTTTATCAGTGACCAGCTGATCAATCACACATTTCCAATTTAAAGGCCAATCTTATGCATGCACAACACGTCATACTCACAGCCACACGCACACCCACATCCAAGTCACGCACGCACTTAGACACGCTATAATGTCCGTAATTTGGAAATTCTTCAGTGTGAGCAAAGCAGACGCACAATTTGCTATCTGCAGTAAGTATAATTCCCTGATTCGCTGTGGGGGAACCAATGCAAAGACATTTAACATAACAAATTTAACTAGACATTTAAAAACTCATCACCAAAGTTTCTCAAACCGTTTTTATTTGGAGGCCCCCTACCCTTCGTTAAAATGGTTCAATCTAAACTCCCATTCCGGCAGGCAGATGCTCACCTCCAGACCCGCGAGCAAAGAGATGGCATATAGAGAGCGGCCAGTGCAGAAGCGCAGTGCAGCTTTGTAGACTTGCTTCCTATCATAACCGACAGTTTATCAATAAAAGGCTATGTGAAATGGTGGTATTTTTTCATCTCATTGTTTAAGTTTCATAAAGATTCTTTGATTTATGCGAACTGCAAGTAGCTTGTTTAGTTAACACCATAACACAAATGGCAAAGCTTATAATGCAGAAATTTGTGTCAGTCACTATTCTCATCCCACTGTGGTTGCTGTTGGGACATAAGAATAAGTAAGAAGCCAGTCAAAAAACGGGCCAGATCTGACATTTATTTGGAAAATGCCATAAAGTAGGTCACTCAGTTACAAGCTCAGAATCATTTAGTTCATAAACGGTGCTGGCAGAAAGCCCCATTTATTGCCAAGAAGAGATTCAGTAAATCTCCTATATTTACTTCTATGGGTCTTTTAGAGTAGATCTTGTAGTTGCTATTTTGTGTTGTGTTTCTTTCTTCCAAGTTAGGATGTGTTTGTGAGAGAGACAGAGTGCAGGACAGTGACAGGGGCATCATAGTGGCCCCTGAGGTGGGGACGTTTTTCCACAGTGAATGGCTTGGCATTCATGGCAGAATCTTGCATATTGATAATTTTAATAATTCCCTATTAGTGATGATAAATAACAGTAAAATGGAAAGAGAAATTTCACTTTATATCTTGCAAGGATGACAGCAATAGTTTAGGAAAAAAATATAGTGCGACTACAGAATTGCCTTAGGCGATGTGATGTCACATCCCCCAGATACCGATATCCTCCTCCCCCAAAGTCAATATGAAGCCTACACCCCTGTCTGGCATGCTAAGGCTGTATTGTGTACTGCACGATTTTGAGTGGTTTGGTTAAAATCTGAAACGCACATGGGGGGCCATCCTCACGCACGTGACCTGCAGTACAACTTAAACAGTAAAACAACATTTTAAATGTTGTTAATATAATAAATTATATTATGTAATGATGTATTTTGTGTTGTTTAACCATAATTGGACTATGAAATAAAATGTCTTTCAGGTAGTAGCTGACATCTCACAGAGAGTCTCTCAATATGGCATCACGCTTTACCCGTTTCTTAGTTTTGAATTGTTTTTGAGATATCTATGCATGTAACATCTCTAGTTATTTTATTGGGGAAAAATACCCGAGAGCCATTTTCAGATGCAACAAATTGTTTCTTTGCATTTTATTTAGCAGTGTGTTTTTAGTAGGGTTGAGAGTTAAGGGCCTAACAGTGACATGCTCTGAATATGACCCACCGACCATCCGATCAGAAGCATAGACTCCGAACCAGCTGAGCCACACACCGCCCCATTAGTCTGTTGCATTGGTTCCAAAGCAATTAAACGAAAATGCTGTGAGCATTTTCAGTTTAGCTTGTCTCTAGTTAATAATTACCATTTTAATGAATGGATGGAAAAAGGCAGGTAGGGTGGAGAATATGGGGTGGTTTGCGAAGGGGGGATGTCAGCTATATTAATTATACAGTAGGGTATGGTTGTGTTCAGGGTCCTTTGTGCATAGATTCTCTGGACAGGTTTAGTTGTGAGTGTGATGTAGACTTTACTTTTTTGCATTAATTGTGATTGCTGTTTATGACAACAAAATACACGCACTGCAGTTTTAAGTATGTCACTTCTTTTTATCGTTACCACCCACCCCCCGATGTTGTCATTCTTTTTTTAACATTGTCTTAAACTGTCAACTGATGTAAATGCCAACAGTATGTTGTATATAAGCTCTCTCAGGAATGTGCTGCAACAGTACAGCGTACTTACCATTGCAGTCAGTTATGGTAAATAAGGCGGCCTTTGTTTTCATTTGCCTGCTTCTCCATCTGTGTAGGCATAGGAGCTCTTGCGCATCAGCTTAGGAGGAAGATCCCCTTTCACAATATTCTCCATCCTGAGAAGTGCGTGACAGTGGTCAGTTACTTGATCTCATTCCTCCACCCTTCACCTTGACATCATTATTACTCATTCAGTCCACTGATGACGAGAACTGATATGTCAGTATTTTGGGGAATATTTGCATTCTTGGCAAGAATTGGTCACTGACTTGTCTTCCTGCTGTTATGACTGGTGGCCTTATGGAAAGTGTTGACCTATTTTTAATTTTGGTTTTGATGTATTTATCTTGTGGGTAGCCAGCAGACATCAGCTTGCAGAAGTTTTCAGATGTATACCTACATCACTTTATTTTTTGTTATATAGTGTTTGGGTGTAAATGTATCAGTTGTGTTGTAAACATTGTTTTGCTGGTGGTCATTGTTTCCATTCCAGTTAACCTTCTCATAGTCTAGCCAAAGCTATGGAAATAGGTCTCCAGGCAAGGTCTATCCCTGAGGCTGTGAAATCATTACTCTAGCTTTATACAACCTCCCTTCTTCTGGGAACCTTTTTAGCTTCTCAACACCCATGTCACCAGTCATTTTAATGGAAAAGCAAGGAATGGGAAAAGTAAACTGATAGTCAGCCACACACATTTATTGTTGTATTACAAGCACAATTGAGCAGTTTTGTTTTCAGGCTCTATTTGTTCTTAAAAGACAGAGCAGTTTACCTCTTGTAAGCATCTTTTGGATATTAAATGGTTTTAGTTGACTGTGTTAGTTTATATGTTTGTTTATTTAGGATGTTTAGCTTTCTTTAAAATTATTGGTATGAATCAAAATTAATGCACATTCTTGTTGGAGACGAGTCCTTAAGCTGCTGTGATTCATAGATTACTGAAAGCATGTCTAGTTACTTTTGAAAAGGAGATGTCTCACTTTTATGTATGTATATGATTAATAGGGAAGGTCAAATAGAGGGTCAGAGTTCTCGCTTGTGAAACCTCTGAGTCAAAACATGTTTATATACGACAAACGGCGGTGATGTTGACCTCCATTCTCAGCCTTCACAAGAGGCAGCGTTTATTGTGCACTGACAAGCGAGCTCTGTGTCTCGTCAGCGAGAGGCGGGGGAAACTTGAGCTTTCTCTTGGTAAATGCCTGTAAACTGTGGAAACACTTTTAACAAGACTGCCTCTGATTCGGTGTTGCTGCTGTGAGAGGTGAGTACATATTTTCTGTCTGTGTGGTTGGCAGTCTGTTTACTAGAAGAGCCTTTGCTCAGCACATGTTCCCTCGTGTGCAGACAGCTTAAGTCAGACTTTGGAAATGAGATTTTTTTTTTGTTTTTGTTTGAGGTGGGGTGTAAGATGGAGAAATGAATGAAATACAGATGACAATAAATCCAATGTTGCACAAAAATTCCAGTTCAGCAAAACTGCTAGATGGCCTTCTTATGCTGCTCTTGAGTAAAAATAAAAATCCTGGCCAAACATAAGGAAGCATGGAGATAGCGTCTAACTGTCCGCACCAGGCACCCATTGAGGGGCAAGAGTGCGGGTCGGGATCCTGGAATCTCCTGGCAGGTGGTTGAAACAGACTGGTGGAGTACCATCACACACCAGGGCCAGCTGCAAGTAATTAAAGCTGGCAGTTGGCAGGGAATCAGGCAGCCATGATGCTCACGGCCAGGTCCTTCCATAATATTTGCATGATGAATTTAGACGGTGGTAAAAGTTTTTTCGTGGTGCTGTGCTGAGCACCGCCCCCCCCCCCCCCCACCCCCAGAGCACATTGCAGTTTGTCATGCCGCTCAGTCACATCTGAAAGGTTATCCTTGCTTAAGCATGGTCAGTTTCTGTAAAACCCTTACAGCAGCAACTTTTTCTAAAAAAATAAATAACCTCTTTTTTTGGAAGCATGACAGTAAGGGCGATGTTTTGTCAGACAAGGTCCCAGAGTGCTCTTGTTATTAGACCCGGGCGACAGATCAGGGCTGCAGTGCACACGCCCACTCGCCGCAGCCCGGCTGGGCTTTTACTCACGCACACGTCAATGAGAAAGCTAGCCAGTCTCAGTGAAGAGAACTCAAAACAAAAATAACATGCCCCTCAGGACCGTGGAGGATGGGATGCCGAGCGATTTATGTTTGGCCCAGAGCCTTTAAGGGCTTCCAAAAGAAGGTGCAAATCGGCCCAAAGACCCAGTTAAATTATCTGCTCAGCCTGTGCTCTGCACCCATCTGTGGCAATGTATATGGTTGTCGGGGCAGGGCCGGTGAATGTGAATGACGGTATGAAATGGTAACTGCAGCTGAGGGAACAGGCGGTACCCTGTCCTTAATCTTCAGTGGTGCAAAGTGTTGGGCGGCTGAGCCCGGCGTCAGAAAACCGGGATCTCCAAGATGTTCCGAGCTAGGCCGGCTGACAGTGGAAACCCTAGCGTGCCCACCATTCCCAACCTGTCTGTGTTTGTCTGAGCCCTGGGCATACCAAACATGGTCAGAGGGCATTGTGCTTGGGTTTCCCTAAAATAGCTCCCTACCATCTGGGGAGGCCCTGGCTGCTGGGGCGGGGAGGGGCATGGCGGGCAGCTGCAGCAGGCGTTATGCTGTGGTAAAATGGCGAGGCCCGTTTATCTCTGCCCACTGTCACAAGCCGTTTTTGAATCACCAGGGTGCTCTGTAGAATGGCAGCCAGGAGGGGTGGGGATCTGGTGCCTCGTTGCAGGCTGTTGGGTGACTGGAGCAGCCAGAGATCTGTGTTTGTCAGTTGAGTTTGAGTTGAAAGCGATCCATATGCGGCCTCTGGGGGGGAAGGCCCCTCACTCTGGAGAGTGGGCAAAAATCATGCATTTTATGTGCCGTGAGCATAATATACCTTCTGTGCTGCTGAATTAGGCTAAAACTGAAGAGTTTTTTGGTGACCCTGTCTGTTTCCTTTGGAACTTCATTGACTTCCTCTGCCTCTTTCTCTCTCTGTCTCTACTCAGAATCAGTATATGACCTTCTCCCCAAAGAGCTGCAGCTGCCGTCCACCAGTGAGAACGACCCCACAGCTATGAGCCAGAAGAGTGGTGGAGAGGCAGGGCCCCCGCCCCCCGCAGCTCTTGCTTCGGGTAAGCCCCCACCCCGTACCCTCGCTATCGCCATCGCCCCCCGTTGTCCTTCGTTGGCCGTGAGCAGTGCTGGCAATGGTTCCATCCTGCTTCCTGGAGTTCAGCCCTCTTTAGACTACCTGTCTGATCTTTTAAACACATTCCAGCTGCTTGGAGTGTAGAGCAGGTGCATGATCTAAACTGTAGCTGTGTGCAGGCAGGCCAGCGAGATCCCTTAAACGTTAAATGGTCCTGTTTTTGTTTGTTTGACTTGGTCGGCTTGTATTGTGATAGAGGTGATGGACTTGTCTGGAATAATGCCGTGTCTTCTTCCCGGCCTCTGTGTGTGAATTGACTTTGGTTTATTTCAATTTTATAATTTGGGTGGGGGGATGTTATATTTTAGTTTTTTTTCCTGTTTTGAAGGTGGTAATGTTTTTCTAGAAAAATATTCAGACAACAGACGCCCATTTTTTGTTCCACCATGCCTTTAAAATACTCTGAGTGGACTGTTTTGGAGTGTTGAACTTTTTGTATTATTTTCAAACCCTTTAATTTGTAGATGACATCTTGTATGTATAAGTGGCATCAGGCAGGTTGAAAGCGGAGCATAAAAGCTTTGAAAATTCAGTACTTCCATTAAAAAGAGTGTTTTCCATCAGGTTGTATATTTGGCAGGAATTGAAGCGACACCAAAATTGTACCTAATTTTGGTTTCTTTACTAGTACTTTGAAGATGTACACGTAAGCTAAAGCAGTGTTGACCTTTTGAGCTTGACCTCAGGTGTGAACGTTGTGCCTTGCAGTCAGCGAAAACATTTTCCCCAACTCAATATGGAGTGATGCCGCTTCTGGTCAGGGGGGGACCAAGAAGATGGATTTAGAAGCTTTCATGAGCAAGTAAAATCAGTGCAAATGCCATGATTTATTTTTGAGAGGGGGTTCACAATTAATCGTCACAATTGCAATTGGCTTGTAACCAAATCCTCTCACCACAGGCTTCATTCCATTTGGGAGCAGGTCCATTTGATCCACACAGGCTCAGCCTGAACAATGGAGATTTTCTGAAGCTGGGTTCTAAACCATTTCAGTACTGCTCACAGAATGTTGTGGTCCAGTCTGCATAAATATTATAATAACATGATTATTATAATACTGCAGTATGAAATTAGAAGTTTTACTAACTGTTCACTTGCATTTGTTTTGCAGAGGATGTTAATTGCCAGCTCATAAAGTGCTTAAATTATCTGATCCACTCAGACATGTTTTTTTTCTTAAAACAGCAGCTAACATGAGTGTTAAATTTGCTGCCAAAAGGGAACCACCTAAACCCTATTTGCCTGAAAGTAGTGGTAATGTTCCACTTATAGGCTTAATCAATTGCTTCCCTCACAAACACTTGAAACACATAGTGGAAGAGAGGTGTAAAGCCACAATTTGGTTGTTTTGCACAGATCTGAACTGAACATTCAAAATGCAATTCACTTTAGTGTCTTTACTCTGCCCCTTATTGAAGTCTTTAGAGTGAGTTTCAGTAGAACCAGAAGTCTCTTGCCTTTGGACATCAGTACCTAACTGCAGGCACTTGCATCCCCCTGGCAAGACGGGGCTCTCTGGCTGTATCTGAAGGAAGGTGAAGTATTTTTCCAATTTCAATGAATTTTTGCTCCAAATTGGCCTTACCTTTTCTGGCTTATAGCCTCTTTTTCATATTTATATATATATATATATATATATCTCATTTATTTTTACTTTGGTTTCTTTACCCCCATTTCTGGAATCTGGAACCTTTAAATAAAAGTCTTTGTGTGACAGTCTGGACGTGTGGTTTTCAGTGTTCAGTAGACGGGGAGCTGGCCACTGGGTGAAACCTCAGGGGGTGTCCCGATTTGGGAGGAGAGGGGATGGCAGGTGGGGGGAGTGGATCTCGTTTTCCATGCGGAGGCTCCTGTGTGTCCCGTCTCTATGGTCACACTTCACCGTTCTGTTACCACTTCTATCCAGGCCTATACATAGCTCACCTCATGACTACACTCACCCCCCCAGCTGGGTTGCTGTACCAGCTCCCACCTCTGTAACCTCTGTATCTGCTTTAAATTAACCCCCCCACCCCTACCCCCCTTCTCTAGGACACGATTTATGGTACTCAGTATTTACGGTACTCAGTATTTATGGTACTCAGTATTTATGGTACTCAGTATTTACGGTACTCAGTATTTATGGTACTCAGTATTGCCTCTCGTGGCTCTGCACAGGCAGTATGATTTGAATGCCGTGTTCCTTCTCCTCCTTAGTTCGTCTGCCCCATATAATTCTTTCATATTCCTAACTGCCTTTTGCTGTCATTGAAATGTTACATGTTGTTTTCTTTTAGGATACAAGTATTAACATCGACACGACCTATTAATGGAAGTCCAAATTCGGCTCTCGTCTTTGAAGAATAAATTTAAGAAATGCAGCCTAGTAATAATGCATTTTGATAGATTTGGCACCTGAACAACCTGCAGAGCGGGTGTCAGATGGAGCACCGCCCATTTTTAGTCTTGATACCATCATGATAATGGGCAGGACTGTCTTCACTACAAAGTGAGTCAGTTTAGTTGATGCTCGTCTGTGGCAGAGCGGCACTGTTGTCATGGCGCCAACTGCTGTTGCCCCTGGTGACCAAAGGTCTACCCGTCACCATAACCTTGCGTCAGATTCTTCCATTCGAGTGCCGATATTCTCCGCCCCGCTTTTCCAGGGCAGGGCGTGTCTGATGTCAGGTAGGGATGCCAGCAGCAGCCAGACTTTTAGTTCTGCCAAATTTGGTTTATTGCATGAGTAGGATGAATATGCATTTCCTTCCTTGCAAACTCCATTTTTATGGTAAATGTGATATAAAACAGCCAGCATTTGGCAAACATCCATTATTATGTTAATAAATTATGTAGTTTATATAGAAATTTTATAGCTTCTGAATGTCATGTGCATAGGCAACATTTAATTCAACAGTATTGTTCTGGCTCAACATGAGAAAATTGTATAGAATAGTGAAAGAATTTCTTATGTTGCTAGGATGCCAGTTGTTTTTGCCATTGCACTTGACTTGCATTCTAGCTCGATCCTTCAGAATCAGGCCTCATGGTGGGAGGTGTGGCAGTGTCATTCTGTCACTAGTAAAAACTTTTAGTCTCAGAGACACTTAACTCATCAAATCTCACTCAAGGGTACAGTCCAGTTTGGTCTAACATTCAGATATTTCTTTCTATTTTGTGTTTCAAATTTCATTGGGATCCTCTTAACTGTTGTTTCTGAGTAATTATAAGATTTTCCCTCCAATGGATGTTTCTGTGGTACTTCAGAAAGCAATCTGGAGCACTGTGTGTAGTGAAAAGACAGGCAGCGATTTCTGACAGGCAGCGATTTCTGCCAGAGATGACACGGGAAGGGGGGACCTCTCCCCTTACCCACCCTCACTTTCCATCTCATCAGAGGGGGCAAGGGTTTCTGGGACACATGGCTCTGAGACGCCCCTGATGCTGGGTACCTCATACTCAGGACCCTTCACCAAAATGGGATCTGTTACCAAATTTTTTTTTTTAATAAAACCGGTGTCTTGAATACAGCCTCATCCTCTCCTGGAGTCTTTGATTTTTCTTCTGGTCATTACTTTAGGTTGCTAATGTGTTTCTTAGCTTATTCTGTCTGCCTCCACTGTCTTTGGGAGGATAATCTCACCGGACCTCGTTACCCATTATTTCTGTCTTCTGGGAGGCTGCCAACAGTTAAAGATGCGTAAATAAATTAAAAAAGGAATGAGGTTGTGATATTCCCCGCCATCCATAAAATGGGTAAAGGCAACAGCTGGTTTGCAACCAGATTGAGTTTACCAATGTAAACATAAATTATCAGGGAAACCTCAGATGTTAAAAAGGATGATTTATGTTACTGAGATTAACAGATTTAGTAATGAAATTGCATTTTGGCTTTTTACAAAGCCACGCTTTTTAAATTCAGCTTTGGTTTCAGTCAAATATTGGAAATTGAGTAAAAATAAATGTTTTATCTTTTTATTGGTGCCTTCATTTAACTGGACTTTGTGCCTCCTGTATGTGTGTATTAATCAAACTCTTTCCTCAGCACTAATGGCTGTTGAAAACTGCTACGTCACAAAGGGAATATTCAGTTCAGGCCGTCTGCCCCTTTAAAGAAGGCATGTTTTTGTAATAGGATGACAGTCTTTTGTCTAAGAGCTGCTAATGGTCACAGTCAGTACATGTATACTTCTCTTAGCTGTGTGCAATGTAAATAATTAGGCCATGAAATTGGCTTGGATTTCTTTGTGTAATGTCAATTTAACCCTGTTGTAATTAAAGTATCCTTTTGTGTGTTCATGCATCATGTGGTACATGTTTTAGATGTAAATGGTCATGAAGCATCAGTTAGCTCTATAGTGCTTCTGTTCCATTGGCCATTATGGCTGAACCATTGTCACAAAGTCGAGTACAGTTACTAAGGTGGTTCTAATCTCCTGGGAGACAGAGCAGGTTTGGTAGAACTGCTCTCCTGCTCTGCAGTGTGACCATGGAAGGGTATTACTTCTCCAAAGCAAGTGAATCAGAGAAACCCTGGGTACAGGATCACTTATTTTACCGAGTTGTCGGCTGCACTATTCAAGGGGTATTTTGTCTTCTGAGAAAGTGTGTCTTCATTATGACTGTGAGTATCCACTCAAATAGCTAAAAACAGGCACAAAGTTCCACAAAGATCCCAAAAAATAAAAAGTGCAAAAATTCTAAGCGAATGGGAAGGGACAGTTGAGGGTTGACCCCCCCACCCCCCCAAATCTGCATTATTCAGCAATTCTGGTAGCCTGTTTGGATCATTGGTACATAAGCAGTCCAGCAGGGGGGAATCAGGGGCAAGGAATTAGTAAGGGGTGGTGTGGGGGGGGGGGGGGAGTTGGGTTAGGGTTAGCTTTCACATTCCAGGCTCTAATTCCAATGACCCAAGTGGTACGGATCCCTCCACTCCTGTCCATCGGCTGGACATTTTTATATTTTTTTAGTTTGACAGTTTCATGTGACTCATTTTCCCTGCTGCAAATACTACAGCTGTCACAAGGATAAATTCTTACATGGTCACATGACTGCCTGTTAGGACAATAAAAGATGGCCACTCCCTTAACACGGCACAGCCCCGGCCCACAAATAGTGCTTAGGCTGTAACAACAGCATGACCAGAGGGGCCAAAACCAAGAGCAGGGAACCTAAACAAAGCTGAGGGATTATAATAAGCAGGCTTCACTCGCTGTTTCTCAGTCTTGGAAAGAACAGCCTCTCCGCTGTGTTTTTAAAAGCACGAGCCACATGGAAGCAATTCCACTGCTGGCAGTGAAATCTGCAGATGGGCAGCATAGGTCCACGTGCCCACAGTGGCTGCAGACAGTTGGCTGTGGTTCCCATTTTTTTCCCTTTTAAAGTATTCGGTTCTCTAATTGTGAAATACTTTGCATGACAGACATTGTTAAATGTTTTTTTTTATATATAAATATATATTTAAGCTGTTTTCCATTGTTAAAAACAAATCGGGGTTTCCAAAAACCACTGTTTCGTTTCCCTTTATTAAAGTTATCGGATAGAATATGAAATGTGTGAAAATGGAACTGGATTGACCCATGTGCTCCGGGTCTCCTGTGGAGGAACCTGACTGGTCTTAGGGAGCCTGGAGCCTGCTGGGTTTACGGCTGTACGGACGTACAGTTTGCAGTTGCAATTTGCAGTCTGCCCTCAGTGTCGTTAGAACGCCTCCGAATAGCAAACTGTCACATAATATTCATTTGTTGGTCTCTGAAGATCAGTGTCCTTAAAGCCTGTTTTGGAGCAAATACAGTGAACCGAATAAACTGAGGACCTTTCTCAGCATCTGAGCCACTGTATCTTAAATAAGCAACGTGTATCTCTTTAGATACATGTGCACTTTCAAACTTTTGCCACATTTTAAACAGCCCACGCTGCAATCGGTGGCATCCAGAAGGATAATTACTGCTAACAGAAGACCCTGTTGGCTGGTTGTGTGTGGGAACAAATGAAGTCACCATCCAGGCACGCTCAGTTACGTTTTCGCTCTCGAAGGGTGCTGTGTGTTGAAGGCTTCATGATGGTACAGGCCCTCAATGTGATTGACAGCTGTAAGAGAGGCAAAGGGATGAGCAATTTGAAAGCATTCTTGAATATCTGGCAGCCTCCCCTCTCCTGTGTCCTCTCCTGCTCTGCAGTTCTTATCACCAGTGGTTTCTGAATCCCATTAAAAGGTGAATTTTTCTCCCTAATAAGATTCCATGTGCATGCTTACATTATGAAAATCGAAGCACAACTCTTTACTTTTGTTTCATCAAATATGCAATTTCCTGTTTTTATCAGTCTGTCAGGTAGCATAATCAATAAAAATAAAACACAGCCAGTCAGCGTTTTCCTGTTTTTGTCTTCAGCCCTTTTCTGCTTTTCTTAGTCGTTATTGATTTATCCAGAAATGATCGCGTAAGACCAACCCAGTGGTCTAGATCTTGTCTAAATGGTAAGAAGTAACTTCTTACTGCTTTTGGACCATTTTTCCCATATTTTTGTTTTTGCATGTGGTGAAATGTAGCTGGTTTTCAGAAATTCGTCTAAGTCTCAATTAGACCATAAACTTTTTATTTTGTTTGTGGGTTTGTCTTCATTCGTTTGTCCCAGAGTCCCACTGATGAAAATGCATTAAAATACCAGAGTGCTTCTCCCCTTCTCTGCAATGATCCATTCTTGCTGTGCCAAGAGCTGCTCTTATTTTGGTGTATCTTTGGGGTGCATGTTTTTTATATATATAATTTTAGCAGCTTTACAGTAAGAAAAAGTGTTCTTGTTGCCTTGTGGCAGAACATCAGAGCAGCCGTGTAAACACTAGGTAAAGGCGGCCTTTGAGATTCCCAGCCACTTCATCCCTTCTGGCATTGCTGCAGTTTGAGGTGTGCCTTTGAGGACTGCGTGTATGAATCTGTTGACATACATGCCTGGCCCCGTTTTCCCCCTCCCCGCCTCCTCCTGTTTATCCAAACTCACTGCTGCGTCTGTTTTGCAGCTTGTCGCTGCTGTGGTTTGGATCGGCGTCGCCACTGTCATTTTTATCTGGTGGTGTCTGGCCACAGTTCTTCCTCCTCTGCGTTGCTGACTGGGCTTACGCTCCACTTTGCTCAAAATGCTTCTCTTTGTCCCTTCCTACACACATGTCCTTAAGCAGAGGGGCCTTCTGGGACTTCTGTAGTAAGCCTCTATGCTGTAGTAATTCTTGGAAAGGAATGTTGCCCTCCCACATTAACAGAACATTAGTGGAACAAAGCCTTTCCCAGCACTTTCCCAACACTTACTCCGTAAAGCAAGTATGGTGATTAATCCCTTTCATGTGATGCCTCCAATATGCCAAGAGTTTTAAATAGTTTTTAATAACCTGCTCTGTAAGCTGTTTGCTTCAGTTTGACATGTGTCCACGTAATCCGATTTACTTTTAAATGCTTACCAAGTGGAGAAAATTTATTAACGCGAAACACAATAGTATGTCAGATATTTGAAACAAGGCACATATCTACTTCATTTCATTCCTCTCTGCTTTCATTGAGCCACTTCCGTTATCTGCCAG
>JAODKL010000009.1:15149725-15163735 GCA_026780765.1 Petrocephalus schoutedeni
TTTCTAACATTCCTGTCCTTTTTGTGGGAAGCGTTTCTGTTTGTTTATGCCTTCCTCATTAGAGCGGCCTGCTTGTGTTCTTTTCTGGCCACAGCCCAGCCAGCGGGGGTGCCCGAAATCCTGAAGAAGAGCCTGCATAGCTGTTCCGCCAAGGGAGGGGAGGAGGTCTTCCTCATCGGAAAGAACTTCCTGAAGGGAACCAAAGTCATCTTCCAGGAAAATGCCTCAGGTACAGGCATCCTGGCATTTACATCCAGTGCATCTCATTCCCATTGTATCTGTTGAGGTGTCCTCAACTGGATAATCTTATAACAGTTAAGTAAATTTTTTTTCAAGATGAGAAATCTTGGAAGGCAGAAGCTGAGATCGACACAGAATTGTTCCACCAGGTAATGTGTTTTTTAAAATGTCCATTTAAACATAAGATAAATTACTTTCACTTTTTTCCCTGTTCTAAAGTGCTTTAGGTTCAGTGATGTGCAAAGTGTTATTGTGTGTAAAAATGATGGCTGATTTTTGTGCTGTGTTAGTCTGATCTTCTCTGACTTGTTTGTAAATGTTGCCTTAGGCTTTGGCTGCAGATCTGCAGGTCTTCGTTTGAATTTTATGCTTTAAAACCACAGTTGTTTTTGAATGTTTTCTTTTTGAGTTTTGAATATCTTGCCAGCATCTAAATACACAGAAGCTTCTCTTGATATAACATAGATATCAACCTTCCCACTTCCTTTTGAGTACCTTAGCTTTTCTGCAAAGCTACAGACATCTATGCGTGCTCTGTGTAGTTCCTATCTGCTCTGCCTTTGAGCCTCACCAGGTGAAGCTGACCTCTGGTCATCTTTTGGTGTCCTGCAGAATCACTTAATTGTGAAAGTGCCGCCGTATCAGAAGCTGGCCATCTCCGCTCCGGTGTCGGTAGGCATTTATGTGGTGACGAACGCCGGGAGGTCCCACGATGTTCAGCCTTTCACCTACACTCCAGAGCCAGGTGTGTGTTTGCGCCTGCCTCGTCCTGTATTCTCGCTGCTTTTGTTTCCACTGTCATGCTTATCCCAGTAGGTGTGCTCATGCGTCAGGGAGAGCAATCTCACACTTCTGTCTGCTGTTCTAAAAGCAGGCTGGCGTTCTGTCTCTGTATGCAATCAGCTCCAGGGTCGGACTGATGAAGAGACTATCCTAGGCTATAGCCTACAGCCTAATGCTCAGAAGTGGGGACTAAAACCAATGAAAAATGTAGCATTTTTTAAAATAAAGTTTATATACGTACTTTATGTACCCAGATGACAGGCTTGAAGTTAATCACTAAAGTTGCTTTTCTGCTAAACCAGGTATTGCACTTTTGGTTCTTCAAGAAAGGACCCATAGTACGGCACTTCATTGTGTTGATTTTTCACTAGTGTAAAACTGGAGCTGGCGCTGAGTGACATCACAAAGCGAGGCGGGGTATTTTGTGCTGAATTTGAAAAATGACTATAGAATATTATGGGGATGGACTCTGTGCTATATTAATGTCAACATACCATGTTATGCACCTGCCATTGTTACATCAGTAGTCCGCTAGGTTGATATCAGACTTTTTCTGTCTTCATACTGTTTGGACGTTATAACATAGCCGGTTAAAGTTTCACTAAAAGATTTTTATTTCGTCATAGGAAAAGAACTTGCTGTTTTAACCCTTTTCCCGTGATAATTTCCCCATGTGAAATTTCCCTACCGTTTAATGATGCTCTGGGGTCAGACTGACCCCAAACACGGGATAGGGGTTAAGTACTCCTAGATGGCTTTGTGAGAAATATATGTCAAACACATTCTTTGCTTCAGAAATACCCCAGTATTTATGACAAAATCACATTGCGATATTTGGAAATATCGCGCCAATACCGTGCTGTCCTGGTAGATCATACAAAATACTTGTAGTAACTTTTTTCAAGATGGTGGTTGTATTATGTTTCAGAGGCTATTTCCATAACCTATTAACAAAGAAAGTGTTTGCGAGTCCCACCCCAAAGTGCCGAAGTACTAAAAAAAAAAGTCTACCACCCAGTCTGATATATTTGCAAATATGTACGATAAATGCACTACTGGATTTAATTACAATGATGACGATACTGACAGTCTAGTTTCAGAGTTGTGTTATGCTATGTTATTCTTTTAAAAATGCTTTACCAAGTAGCTCTACATGTGAATTTTATGTCTGAGCAATGTCAAACCAAACACTCCGCAGGCAGACAGCGTAGCGTGTGGCCCTAACATAGCTGTGTGTCTTTCAGCAGTGAAAGTGGTCGACGTGCCGGTGAAGACGGAGACATCGCCTCCAACCAAACCCTGCTCTTTCGAAGAGCAGATGAAAGGTACTTTGGTTGCTGTTGCCTCAGCATTATTTATTAAACTCGCAGTTGTATTTTTTAATGTAATTGATCCTGTAATTAATAAGTATAGTGCCCTGGGATACTTGTATTTTAATTGTACTAATACTAATAGTACTGTTTTACTTTTTAGTTCAACAGCAATGTTTACCCAGATTTTTTATGTAGTGTTGCTGACTTTTGTGCAATAATAATCATAGCTTCTGTGCAAAGAATAATCACACCACGCTTTAGTTTTTTTTGCATCACTGCTGTTATCCAGTGGTGTGTGTAATGTGCCTTTGCTTTGTCACTGGGCGCTCTCAGTAATACAGGGCAACAGCTGTACCCTGGAGAACGCCATGATGGCCCCCATGATGCCCCTCGTTAAGAGGGAGGAAGTCACTCCCATGGAGGTGTCCAGCAACGCCTCCACAGCAACCGTCTTCAAGGTATTAAGGAGAATATTATAATCTGCAGATCGTTCTCCATTTAGGTAGTTGGTGCTTTTATGCTTTCATTGATCATTGCCGTTGGATATTTACAGCAGGCGTCCGACGCGATGGTGGCGGCCCAGCAGCCCCTGGACGTGTGCCCTGGCATCCCCGCCAATAGCGGACCCTTCCCCAGCCCCATGACGCGGCAGCAGGCCGACCCCGAGCCGCCACAGGGGGCAGTCTTCGCCACGGCCGAGCCTCTAGGCACCATCCAGAAGCAGGACCTGGCGCCCAGCGGCTCTTTCTCTGTGCCGGGAGATGCCCTGCTCCAGCAGGTGCCCCAGCCCTTCCTCCTGGAGCCCGGCGACGGCCTCAGTCGCGAGGGGGCCGAAGGCGCCATGGTAGGCCTCGCTCAGATGGTGGAGGTTCCTCAGGCCCAGACCCAGCAGCCTCAGCTCCCCCTCTTCTCCCAGGATGGGGTCGCTCAGCTGGAGAGGGCGGTGAGGCAGCTGCAGGCCGGGGGCTTCTCGGCGGGCGGGCCGGGCGGCAGCAGCCTGGTGCAGCAGGTCCTGGAGGCGGCCGCCCAGCAACAGCTCAACTCGGTCCTGTACAGCCCCGCCCCTCCCCCGGAGAGCGTGCAGCAGCAGGTGCAGGAGAACATGAACAGCCTGCAGCTGCAGCCCGCCGACGGCGCGCTGGCCAAGCAGCAGCAGCAGCAGCAGCAGCAGCTGGAGAACCTGCAGCAGCTCCAGTCGGAGCTCTTCCAGCCTCAGATCCCCATGCAGTGCTCCATCTTCCAGGGGGGCTCGCGCAGTGAGACTCCCGAGCAGCAGGGCTCTCCGCAGACCATGGTGCAGGGACACGGCTCCCTCTTCCAGCCGTCCGACGGTCTGATCGGCGGCGCCACCCAGCAGCAGCAGCAGCAACAGCAGCAGCAGGTGGCTCTCTTCCAGCAGACGGGGGAGCTGCTCTCCATCCAGACGTCTAGCTTTCTGCAGCAGCCTGCCGCCCACCCCTCTCCTAACCAGCCGCTCTTCCACACCCCGAGCCCCTTGGCGGACACGCAGGACCAACAGCGAGCTCTGTTCCACGCCCAGAAGGCCCAGCCCACCCAGGACCAGGTCCAGGCGGCCCTGTACCAGAACACGCTGAACGTGCTGACCGGCTCCGGCCTCTCTCAGGAGCAGCAGCCCTCGGGCTCCGGCCTCTTCCTGTCACAGAGCGCCCTCCAGGGGCAGCTGGCGGCCGACGGCGGTCAGCAGCAGCAGGCCTTTCTCCCCGAGCCCCAGCCGGTCTCCGTGTTCCAGGCGCAGCCGCAGCTGGCCTCCCTGCAGCAGGGCAGCCCCATGGAGCAGCAGCAGTCGCCCCAGCAGCAGCAGGGCTCCCTCTTCCAGAGCCTGTCCCCCCACACCCCCAGCGGGGCGCTCTCGCCCAGCCCCCAGCAGCCGCAGCCGGCCAGCCTGCTCTACTGCGCCAGCGCCCTCAACCCCCAGGACCACCCCCCAGCCCTGCTCTTCAGCAGTCAGAGCCAGATGGCCGGCGGGGGCCTCTCCTCACAGGACCCCCCGAATCAGGCGCTCCTCTTCCCCCAGAGTGTTGCCCAGCAGGAGCCTTCGGAGCCCATGTCCTTCCAGGACCAGAGCTCCGCGGTGGGGAACCCGTCTGCGAGCGAGCCCCCCAAGCAAGGCCTCTTCCAGGATCAGCAGCCCATGCAGCTGGTGCCCAGCTCTGGCGGTGCCAGCGAGCAGTCCATCACCATCTTCATGCCCCAGGCCACCATGACGGCCTTGCAGGGGGGCATGGGCTCCCGGGAGCTCCCCCAGGCCTCCATCTTCGCCACGCAGAATGGGGGCATGCAGACCACTAGCTCCTCTCCCGTGCAGCAGCCCGGCACGCTGTTCCAGACAGCGGTCAGCGGCACCATGAGCCAACCCGGGCAGGACCCGCCGCCGGGGCTCTTCCTCTTCGGGATCCAGAACGGTGAGGGTGTCTGCCTCGGCTCGGCCCTCCTGCTCCCGGTCTCTGTTGTAGTTTATGCAGTTCCGGTCATGTCTGTTAAGTTAAGCATGTGGCTCTCTGGGCTGTGAGGGTTAGGACTTCATGCCCGTGATGGGAAGGTCGTCGGATCAGCCCTTGTCACCCCAGGGGTGCTGGGTGCTGGCTGACCATGCGCTTTGACCCCTGACTGGCTCTCTCTTCTATATATGTCTGTGTTTCTCTAGGAGAGCAAGACGGGATATGTGAGCACTTTCCCACAGTCATGAATAAAGTATTACGGTTAACTCTTTAAACTTATGAATATTTCCATGTTCTTTTAATATAAAGTTAATCTCTCTGAAAAACTAAGAATGTTACCGTCTATTAGATTTTTTTTTCTTCTTCAAACATTTAGAACATTTAGCTCAGTTGGTCAGACTCCTTTGATGAGTCCAGATTAGTCTTGGTAATAACCAAGCACGGCCCTTGGCTGATATGGGTAGGGTGCCGAATTTCAGCTGAATGAGACGAGAGGGAATTGAAAACGATGGAACATCAATAATATGCCAATCAAAGTGCAGGATGTCGGTGGTAAGGCTTGCTGATCAGGGCGGGGGGAGGGGGGAGGAGGTTATCTCGCTGGTGGATTGATCGCTAAATTTAGGAAGTTTAGCCATCCCTAGGATAGCCTGTGCCTTTGCTCTGCCCCTGAAGCTAGTCTTGAATTTTTGCATACATATTTTTAGTTGTGTTCTCTCCACATTTGTTCACAATTTGTCTACCACTCCAGACATTCCAATATAACAGACACAGGAGATGTAATGTTAGTCTTGAATCTTTGCACTGTTTTCTTCTATTATGCTGCTTTGTGCCGTTTCGTTTGATAGTGAAACAGTCGGTAGCCGGCCATTAGACTCCAGTGTAAAGGGAGAGCTGGGTAGTGTGAAGCCTCAGTATAGGAATAGTCCATTAAACCCGGGACGGGGGACAACTTTGTCTACCCTGAAAACTGTTGCTAAACATGCAAATAACAGACAATGCTATAATTTAAATAGCCATATTATCTTATCCATAATTGTAACATAAAAAATTCTCTCTTCATGGGGCCCCTATGTTCAGTGTGTTCTTACCATCAGCAATGTATTCTAACGCTGCTCCCGTGTAAGCTCCGCTTAATGCCAAATCTGAACGGGCCTCACAGTGGGGAGACAGTACATGTTTTATATTTCAAACTTGAGAAATATAACTGATATTACAAACAGAGACCATATGTAAACTTCTTCCAAGTGCCACAAGGCAGTCCTTGTTTCTTTTGCCATGGGGGAATAGACTACCATTCATTTTGATGATGGTTTGGAGCCAGCGAGCCGTCTGTGTCAGTGCTTGACCACTTCTGCTGTCTCCCCAGACTGCGGTCAGCTCATAGATTCTCCTGGGCCCACACTGTCCGACCAGCTCATCGCCATGAGTCAGTCGGGTCAGAACCAGCGGGAAAGCGATGCGCAGATCCAGTCCCTCCTTAACCAGTCCATGTCTGAATCTGGGAACATGCAGAACAGCATGACGACCTCCCAGAACATGGAAAAGATTGATGACCTCCTTGTCAGCCTCCAGGATCAGGGCAACAACCTCTCCCCCTCCTACTAGTAGGACCATTGGACTCAGGTGATGGACTGAGCCACTGCTACTTATGTTACTTCCTGTTGGCCATAAATATGTATATACATTTTAATGGCTAGTATCATCTTTGGTGTTATGTTTCCCACAAAGCCAATGAAATTTGTCAGTTTGATTGTCCAGTAACCTTTCCTTAGCAGCTAAGAGATGCACATGGTTCCTGGCCAGCAGTGACATTTACATTCCACAAAATGATGTGACCGTAATAGAAACCAAATAGCCAAATTACAGCGGTGAAGTTCTGAAGGATCTCAGGCTTAATGCTCTTGGATCTCCATGCAGACCCTGGGAGGACTCCCGCCGGTCTGACACCGAGATGCTGCCGGGGCTGAGTGAGCGTCCGCAGAATCCTCTCCAGACTAACGGCCCCCTCAAGGCACCGGCTCCTCCCGGCTAGAAAACTACTAATGAGAGCGGCACGGAAGATAAATGTCAGACATCACCTCGACCTGGGGGTGGGTGGGTGGGGGGGGGGGGGTTACTTTATCCCAGTTTGCCACATTGTTGGAATATAATTGCTATTTCCCAAGCGATGTCAGACTCATTGCCCTCTAGCGCTAAGTGACAGCGGTTACCATGTCAGTTAAGGAAGCGTCTGTTAAGCGTCCCAGTTCTCAGCGTAGCACTTTGCTGCCCCCCCTATAGGGGGGTCGGTGTCAGTGACACAGACGCTCGGCACTCGAGAGTGCTGTCTCTGTGTGGTCCTAACTGCTTATGAAATCATGGTTCTTTTTTAATGTTAAAGAACTTTTAGGTAAATAATTGAAAAGATGATCTACAAAGCAAGGAAAAATGTCCCTTCGTATATTTTTGACATTAGACTTTCGGCACTTTATAATGCTTTACTTTGTGACCAGTTACTTCTTGTACTGACCTGCAGCACACTCTCTCTCTCTCTCTCTCTCTCTCTCTCTCGCTCTCTCTCTCTCTGCTATTTCATTTTTTACAAATTATTTGTAAGTCTCAATTGTTATATGAACATCTCTGCCCATATTTACTGTACATATTTATAGTATTTTCTTACTCATGCATGCTTTTTTTAACTTAAATTTTATAAGGAGTTGGATTCATTGAAACCCCTCGCCCCTCCTGCTCCGTTTTTACCCAGACCTTAATGTGGTATGACATGAACTTCTCTCACTGGTCGCTCAGAATGATGGAGAAGAAGATGAAGATGAGGGAGTAGTTAGGGGGGGGGGTGAAGGTACAGGCCGGAATTTAGGTCATTCATAATATGCAGTGTGTTCATAACCATATATAACAGTGTATACATGAAATCTATGTGTGTCTATTCAGAATAATGTAGTGTATATTGTTAATTATACTGTGTGTACAACTGTATATACTTTATTTGTTAGTGATGTCTCTATGGTGGATGTCATGTTGATTTTTCAGCACCTGGCACATGTAATATAAAGGGGTGAATTCGGCATGGGATGCTCCCGGAGATCTCTGACCCTTGTAGTACTAACATGAAACGCATAACCTGGCTGTATGTGTGACTGGAAGGCAGCAGTTTCCCTGCCCTGGGACTCATTCACTCATTTTTACCTTGTCAGTTTTTTTGCCGTTGGACGTGGTGCTACATGCAGGAGGGGTGGAGACTTTTATCATGGTAACTATATTAACAGTCATGTTTGTATTAACCCTTGTGCACCTTTAATGTCGATCTTACTGTACGACCCCTAACCCCATCGCTCTTGCATCACGCTCTGCACCCGGCCATGTGCGAAATAAAGAAAGACAAAAAATCCGCAGGCCCGACCTTTTGTCACCTGCCGCCCTGCTAAACATCAGCACCCTGCCAACTTTCTGGCTGAAGTGGGCATATGTTTGCATCTTCCGTTTTTTTTTTTTTTTTTGACAGAGTAGGAGTGAAAATCATCTGCTTTTTTTGTTTTTCATCTTTCGAACACCTGGTGGTGTGTAAAGCTGTAAATCTCAACCTGCTGGGTGCATCTCAAGGCTGCCAAACTCGGTTGTTACCTTTTCCCATACACATGCTCCGAGTGAGTGGCTCCAATGGGCTCTGGCTGTAGTTTTGTTCATAGTGAGACTATGCAGCTAAAATTTTCGCCGAAGCTGAGAGGCTGGTCTCTGTGATGACGACAATGAAAATGGCTCTGTGAAATCTTCTCTTTTTACATCTGTATCCTTGTTGGTGTTTTTAACTGGTGTTGTTATAATTACATTTACTAATTGTTGGAAATAAGCAGCTTTCTATAGCGGGTGTTTGTGAAGGTAATCAGTGGAGAGCCCTTCATGCTCTCCTCATACTCAAGTGTTCTCTTTTAGTTGTCTAAAGGGACCCTACTGCAGGAAGTTTAGCCGCAAATATACTGAAGGAAATTACTATCTGTGATTTAGATTTTTTCCCTTCAACTTGGATGTCAGCATTCGTTTCCAATGTTTTTCTTTTAGTTTCCATTCTCCTGGTTTAGATCTTGGCCATTACCTCTCTTACATCACATATCTGATCTACTCACATTCAAGACTGACAGCAGTGAATGACAGTTATCATCTACGGTTCACGTCATGTACAGATAAGATTTTGGTTTAAATCCATGGCCCAGTTGTTCTTAATATTGAAGAAAAAAAAAAAACTGGCTGAGCAACTCCCTTCTGAAATTGCCGTTCAAAAGATTATGTAAATGTAATAGAATGTTCAGCATTATATTAGTACATGAATGGAAAAAATCCCAGATGTACCTTGTACACTGTGATTGAGAGACGTGCTTTTATTCAGTTTATATACATTTTCCTCTGCTTGGTTTTTCCCTAAAGAAGAAGTGCAACAACATAGAGAGCTGATGCTTTTGTGGGGAACCTGTGTTGCACTTTCTACATGTACGACTTATGATACCACATTTCATCACGCAAAGCACAGGCTTCCGTGCGTTCTGGGACAACAATTATAAGTGACACCATATAAGTGGTAAAACATTAATCAGAGCTCTGATTTCAGAGTCATAAAGACATGTACATTGTGTACATTACCTCATAAAAGGTGTAGGTTGTACTTAGACCTCCTACATCTGAGATCGGACCAATTAAGATAAGACTTTCTATATTCTTATACATAAAAATATTTTGGCAATGGAATTTGGTAAAATTTGATAAGAATAAACATGATGAATTATCTGTTTCTTCCCTTCCAATCTGAAGCACACGGTTCTGTTTTTAAATGTTACCTTTTAATACCAGTAAGTTGTGTTTTAGGGGGCCAATTTTTAGGGTACATTTCTTTCGCCTCGATGGTCTTTGAGATGTTTGGATGGAACCATAAATGCGCAAGAGAAACATACTCATTTGCATACTCATGTACATACATCTAACTCGTAAGACATTTAAAGAACTACATTGCAAGTTGAATGATGATATTTCATATTTTGGAATGTGAAGCAGATGGCAGGAGTGTTTCAGGCTATCGGTTAGTACATTGTTTGAGATGTGTGTGCCTTGATGAACCTTTTATGTGTTTTTAATCGAAATGTAATTACCTGTACCAATGCTGCCTATTTCCTTTTGTCAGTGGTACAGTTGTTCGTGGATGTTATTTTCGGTAATGACTTGCAAGCCATTGCATCAGATGTGTGTGGTGGATTATTACCCATAAAGAATAACCTGTCCCTCTCCCCTCCCTATCCAGTGACCCGGTAAGTGGGTGCATCTGTGAGTTCTTTTTTTGTATAACTCATTTTTACATTGAAATTATCTTGTGAGACTTAACTGCAGTTGAAGTCTTGTGTCAAACTGCTATGCAGCTTGATTTGGTACAACTGTAAACCTGTTACTACTTTTGTCTTGTTAGCCACTTGTGATTTTTCATTACAAGAGGAAGGGGAAACTATGACTAAATATTATAATTATGCTGATTTATTTATGTAACTTATGGGGTTTTTTTCTTTTCATGGGCCATGTTGCCCCGAGGCCAGGGGTGGGTTGTGGGCAGTAGGGTGGGAGGAATACGACGCTCATAACCAGTCAACATGACCTCAAAGACTTCACTGAAAGTTTAAACACACCCATCACCAGCGTTTTGTGTGTCTTTTGTTTATATTCGTTTTATTTTGCCTTTTAAAAGTATTATTGGTCAGCTTTTGCACCATTCTCATTGTGTGTCCCTTTAATCTGTTGATTTGATGTGAACGCTTGCCTTACCACCTGTAGATGTGTCCTTTATTTCTGAGCTTCAGTAGTTGACAAACAGCACTGATATGGGAGGAGGCTGGAGAATAGTTTGCCTATGTGTATTTAGCTACCTAGGTGAACAACTAATTATTAAAAATGGAGAAATATATGTATTTTGCTTTTGTCAAGACATTTGTATACTCTTGCAATTATATTTCTGTATACTTGCTGCTATCTATATCAATAAAAATAGATTTTAAGTTTTCCTTTTCCATCTGTGGTATTTACTGTGTGTGAAATTATTAATTTTGTAATGTATTTAAGATTTGGCTGTGAACATTAACTCGGATTAAGTGAGTTCAGACGATGCCGCGATACGGGACAAAATGGCCGGTATTTTCATTCTGCTGCTGAAAAACACACTACAATTATACAATATTAATTTAATAACTACAGCTGAGGAAATGCTCAGTGGGTTCATGGGCAGGTCTAAGTAAAAATGTAGAACGTCTTACAATAACAGTGTAAGCTACCGAAGTACATGTATATCGCAATAAATGAAACATTTTCATCATCGAATATATTAGGAACGATGTAGTTACAGATTAATCCGACGACATAATAATTGCGGAGCGCAGCATCCTTCCGTGCGAAATTCGCCATGCATGACGTAGTTAAAACCCGCCCCTACGCAGTGTCCCCAAATATCCATCCGCGGCTGCCCGGAAGAGCATTTCTCCGTGGTGCTTTGCGCAGTTTCCCGTACTATAAGGGGGATCATGGCGGACGTGGTGTCAACCGATGGGGATGGCAAACTTAGCAAAAAGTGAGTAGACGTGCCACAGTGTTACTTCGTGTATAACGTACCTAAATTTGAATATTGATTTTTTTATTATTTGATTAGTTATTTTAACCGCATACAACCGGCCGGCTTCCATGCTACGCGGCTTAACGTTGCACAAAAATTGCATCAGGCTCGCGAGTTGGAAGCCGGGATACCGAGTGTGAGTTGATCTGCACGTGGGACCTAAAGAAATACAAATCCCATCGACCTTTGCGTCACCGAGCTTTTTTAGTATGCTTGTTACTTGTAGTCTTATTTTTGCTATTTCACGTTCAGTTCATGTGGTACCCGTTGAAAGAATACTACAATTCCCGTGAGACACTAAAACGTAAATGCAATATGTCTGCCCTGTTTCCATAGTTCGTTACGTGACGGTGGTAGCGCAAGTGGACTACTTTATCCTTGAATTTTTTCGAAATAGCCGAACTGAAAGAAGTTTTGCTTCATTTTGTCTTAGAGGAGAGGACTTTCGCTTTTGCATTCAGAATTTCGATAAAAAGCCATGACAAAAAAATCAGCCCGAGGATTATAGTTTGCTTTTGAGTTAACCGTGGAGTGCTAATGTCAGTTAGGTAGTCCGCTAGACACCGTAGTGTTACTAACATGCAGTAAATAGATTAAATTAATTTGAGGTAGCGTGCCTATTTGTTACCCATCGTTTCAGTTAATAAGATAAGGCATACTTTATTTCTTTACGTGTTATTGCATGAATGTGTCCAAACGTATAGTTGGCATGTAGCTAAGTAATATGGCAAAGGAATATTTGGGAGCTCTAGGCAGAAGCACAGTGTCATTCCGCAGTATTTATGAGCGCTCTGACTACTTCTAATAGCGTGCAACATAAAACACAAGGGGAAGTACAAGTTCCTATTGCAGCTGTAAAAAACCATTGAAGGATGTACTGCAGTCATGTGAAATGATGGGAGACCAGGATCGACACGGTGACCTTTCCGTGAATTAGTGTCTGTCTCTCTAGGTCTGGGCAGTGACTGGAGTAGGTCAGTAGCCCAGCTCTCCACACCATGCTGACTCTCACTAGATATGCCAAGCGGCAGGTGTTCCGATCCTTGGAGGTCGGGGTTCTGAGGTCAAAGCTAATTCTCCCAAACACAACTGCGATCCCCTCTCATCTTCTGGGGACTCGGTCGCAAGGTGACAAAAGGTTGGTGGCTTTTCCCTCTGTCCAGAGAAAAAGACGACCAACCTTTTGCCGTCTCCAAACGCTGTCCTGTGCCTGGACTAGCTGCAGTAAGCGTTTGGCCAGTTTAGCTGAGCTTATCTCGTTTGCTTCCGCCTTTCTTCCCAGTGAGCTGAAGAGGCGGCAGAAAGCCGAGAAGAAGGCGGCAGAAAAGGACGCCAAGGCCAAAGAGCAAGTGGGGCTGAAGAAGGAGAACAATGACAAGGGGGAACAGAACCTGTACAATGCTGACGAGGAGTCCCTAGACCCCAATGTGAGTTGTTTACAAAATCTGTGCAACGCCACATAGGAGCTGATCGACCCTCGGATAGCTTAAACAGGGCGTCCCGTCTTGCTAACCGTGGATGCTGGCTCCTTCCCATATTTAGCTTCCTCTGCACAATGGTTGCTAATTTTTAATTAGGAAGCTTCTTATGTATACAGCCATATTGTGACGTTATGTCGTTTGCCCTTAGCCGCAGTAACATCCAGTGGTGGACGTTTCAGGTTCCGAAAGTAAAAATCCAGACTTATATTTTGTTTCAATCAAGAGTTTAAAGAATGGGAGTCACCTTTGATGGCATCCAGCCCAATGCGTCCCCGGTCGCTTGCGCTGGCTCTGTGGTAAATGCCCCAGGCTCGTTTGAGAGTGCACTGGTGAAGTACATGGGAAAAATGAAATGTCTGAATTTAACCAGCGGCTTCTGAATTCTTGCATCGTATGTAGCTCATGTACTTGGACTTGTCTCGCAGCAATACTACAAGATACGCACGCAAGCCATCCAGTTGCTGAAAGGCACGTCGGAGGACCCCTACCCTCACAAATACCAAGTGGACTTGTCACTCACAGACTTCATTGAAAAGTACCAAAACCTGCAGCCCGGTGACCAGCTGGACGTCGTCCTCAATGTGGCCGGTAGGAGCCTGGGGGATCCTGGTGTCATTGAGTTGTCCTTGGAGGTGGATAGTTCTGGTCCAGAAAGTAAAAATCCTGACAGATTTCGTTTCAACCGACCAGTTGAGTATATCGAGTCACAGAGAACTCGAATGGTTGGTCAAAAAAAAAAAATCTTGGCCAGG
The DNA here is from genome assembly GCA_026780765.1 of Petrocephalus schoutedeni. Classification (NCBI taxonomy): domain Eukaryota; kingdom Metazoa; phylum Chordata; class Actinopteri; order Osteoglossiformes; family Mormyridae; genus Petrocephalus; species Petrocephalus schoutedeni. The sequence continues at coordinate 15,163,391 of JAODKL010000009.1, forward strand.
ATTTTTACTTTCTGGACCTGAGCTATTCAATTCTTGTCATCCTTGAGACACTGGGTCTTTGGTAAAAACCATGTGTTAACCTCGGCAGGTCGTATTCATGCCAAAAGGGCCTCCGGTGCCAAGCTGCTGTTCTATGACCTCCGAGGGGAGGGCAAAAAGCTGCAGGTGATGGCCAACTCCAGGTATGTACCTCTGAACTGTACTGCTGCCAGTCTGCCAGTGAACGATTTATTCTGTGAGGGCAATGTGTCACACAGCGGGTTAGCATGCTGTCCTTATGATCTGAAGGTTGCTGGTTCAAATCCCGGGCATATTTACCCTTGTGTTAATAGTCTTTCCTTTTAA
>JAODKL010000009.1:15176911-15186941 GCA_026780765.1 Petrocephalus schoutedeni
GTTCTGACTAGGAGATTGCACTGGCAGATTGTCTGTGTACTAACCTTGAAGCTAATCTAGCTAGGCAACGCTGTGTGCTGGCAGAATATTGTCCTGTGTACTAACCAGGGAGCTAATCTGATTGGCTGACTTTCTCCTTTATGTCGCCTTGGGGTGGCTGTCTATGACCCTACAACTTCCTTGTGAGTATTGTAGCATAATGAGCAATTGTGACAGGTGTCTTGACAGTAGAGCTGCAGTTAAAGATTATTTTGGTAGTCGACTAATCTGTCGATTTTTTATTATTTACTTATTTATTTATTTTAGATCGATTAGTCAATGATTATTTCTGTCATGCCCACCATCTCTGCGTCCTGTGGGTGCGGCTCTTGTTACGGGCTCCAGTGCACGTGTTACCTCACCTACTCAGGTCTGACCCGTGAAACATTTGAATATGAAAGTTAAAGCTTCAAATGTTTTTGTAGCTAATACATGTCGTCACAATACAAATGAAATGAATGATCATGGTTTATCACAGATAGTACACTGCCTAATGCCGATTAATCTATTTAACTGATTAAATATCTTCCAGCTGCATTACTGATATGGTCCGCCTCGCAGACTTACAAGCTAACGTTAGGTGGGGGAGGTTTACTATTCAGAATGAACGCTAGTATTAACACAAGCCCTAGTCGATAGCATCACAAATGTGTCTCAGCTTTGTGTTTGTGTCTCCCTCCATGGCGGCCCATTGCACACAAGGCTCCCCCTACCTACACCCACACCTACGCCCACGTACCATTTCTCACATTTGTCTGGGCTCAAACCGCCCCATTACCCCAAGCTACCATATACGCCATATATTCTTAGTTGCTATTCTGGTGTTGGCCCTTTCAATTAACACGTCTGATTCAGTACCTTACAAATATCCCCCACAAGGGATAATTTCATACCAGAAAAACACACACAACGATATTCCTGGAAGAAAACGGACAAATGCTGTCTGCCTGTAATCGGAATTGCAGAGATTAAACCAGTCCACATGCAAATGGTAGGAATCCACTGGAAATAGAAACTCTGGGCTTTGCAGCTGTCAGAGATATGCTGATCAGGGTCGCTGCTAGAGATTTTGGCCCCCGTGAAAACTTATCATACTGGGCCCCCAACCCAGACCAATTCAATTATACTCCAAATTTTTTAGGGCCCCTAACTTTCACCCCCCTTACGGTGCTCCTGGTGCTGATGATAGCATTATAATATGTCTGTATGTTTCTTTAAAAGGGTTAGAATGCAAAGGAAAATAATTTATCTTTTGGTAGGTGATATTTACGGGTGGCATTTTAGAAGTCGTTATTGTTTTCTTTTCTGATCCATAAATTGACGCATGACCTCTGTAGTGGACAGTGACTTTAAAGGCAGCCATATACTTCACCAAGAGAATCTGGCAAGTAGAGACCACGTGTGATTATGCTGAGAGGAGGATTGTGGTGTTGGTCAATGGTGTGCATTCAGCATAGTGGATGATCACTATCCAGGGCTGTGACTGAGTGTTGACAGATGGTAAGTTGGTCTAACATGGTTTTCTAGTTTGTGATGTGGTAGCTTCTGCATTTACTCCAGTATCTGTGGGGAAAGAGATTGTAGTAAAAAGGAAAAAAGAGAGAATGTAAAAAATGAAGGAAATTCAATGTTTTCTTCTACAGCATCCACACAGATTGTGGATTACTGAAATTCTTAACTTCTTAAAAGATCCTGACATTTTGCGTTGACTTTCAGATTCGATTTTTCGCAGCCATTGATAAAACATTGCAGAGTCAAACTGGCTATAAACAGATCACAGAAAGGTGAATTGTGTTTCTTTTTAGATAGGACCTTAAATCTGGTCAGGCTAGTCCTGTACACAGCCATCATCATTACTTTATACTTCTTTTTTGAAGGACCTCTTCAGTAAATCTGACCCGTTCCTTGAGATTTATCGCATCAACGATGACGACACCGAGCAGCTGGTCCACAGGACAGAGGTAAGAATGCTCCAGCATTTTTCCAGAATCAGTGAAGTTTCTCATTCAATGTAAATTCCCTGTTGCTTACTGGATTTACTCCAATGGCCCAGGTAAGCTGCGATCTATCCTTGAATCGCAGACTTGCTCCATATTCCAGTTCCCGTTCATACATGTCCACCGCTAGACGTTCGGTGCACGGGGCTGTTGTAGGCCTCCTGGGAACCTGATGTGTCCTTGGCTTTCGGCAGGTGATCAAGAACAACCTGAATCCCATATGGGAACCCTTCAAGGTGTCCCTGAGCTCTCTCTGCAGCTGCGACGAGGACAGGAAGCTGAAGGTGGGCAGCCTCGCAGGAAAGTCTGCTGTCTTTGGTTCCCTTAATGAGCTCTTGCCTTGGGCCTTCAGTGACCTTTCTCCACTCTGTCAACACGTCCCTAGCCCCGAAGTAGCCTGCTTCCAAGTATGATGCCAAACTTTGATTAATAGCTTGCTGGATAATACTAAAAATAACAAGATAAACATGCTCTGCAATGCCTTGGGGTTTTTATGTTGAGCCTTTGCAGGTCCATAGACTCAAGAACTTATTTTTTTTACTTATTGTTTTGACTTCACACCTTCATAATCATGAGTTTCAATTCAACACCTGTGCTATGTGTGTGGAAACCTAGACATCCTGCAGTTATTTGTGAGTGAATGTATCTCTGTACAATTCATCCACCCACATATGAACCCATCCATCTCCCATGCCTTGTTCTTAGTCATACCTAAGTCTCAATACTGACTTTCTAGGGCATAAATAAGAAAATAAGATGTTATTTCTGAGTTAAGGGAAGGACTGGAAAGAATGAATGGGATATTTCTGAGTAACAGTTTTGTTTGCATGCCCAAGTGCTTGGTGTGGGACTATGATTCGAGGGGGAAACATGACTTCATCGGGGAATTCTACACCACCTTCAGAGAAATGCAGAAAACTACCGAGGGAGACAAGGTGGGTACAGAGAGAGAGCGCTTGCGATGCAGCTGTATTGAACATGCCGTCTTGGCGTTCTTTGTCTCTGTTGGGGAAAGGCTTTCTCTTTTGGCATTGTGTCCCGGGGCTAATATACGGCTCCGCACGCGCTTTTGCCTTCCCTGTGCTCCAAGGTCACATGGGACTGCGTAAACCCGAAGTACAAGACCAAAAAGAGGAATTACAAAAATTCCGGCCTGGTCATCCTGAATGAGCTCAAGGTAAGCCCACAAGTGCCATTCCTGGGGTGAGGCGAAGCGCCGTGGCCCTGGCCTCCATTTCCATCCATTCTGTGTGTTTTATCATTTATCTGTGCCTTTGAAGCAGCTCTATCTGATGCCCTTTGTGGGAATAGAAATACCTGCAGACGGCAGCCTATTACTGCTCTGGACTTGGCTGACGTGAAAAGGACAGTATGGTGATGTAGCCTGCATACTTGGGTTAATCCTCACGTATGATCTTTAGCGTTTCACGATGGCACTTGTGGTTCCTTCTTCTGCCACCTTATGTCATTCCCAAGAAAAAGTACCGTTACCTAACTGTACCTGTAATTTCATCAAAGTTTTCTTTTTTAGGTTTTGTGTAACTGCACTGACGTCTTTGTTCACACTGCAGTTGGAGAAGGCCCACGATCTTCTCTCTGACACCAAAGCGGCATATGTGTGATAAACATCTCCCTGTCTTTTCTCACGCTTCCCCCTGGAGCTACACAGAGTCTATTCCTTCCTGGACTACATCATGGGGGGCTGCCAGATTCACTTTACGGTGTGTCGAGCGCCTAGTGCGATCTGGCTAAATGTTTACACGCCGCATGGTTTTGGGATTAATGTGGTTTGGGGGCTTCGGTTTGCTTCACTTTTTTTTTTTTAAACTTTCAGATGAGTGATGAGTCTTGTTAACCTTACATGTTGCCCAACTAGAACTTTCCTGGAATCACATTTTCAGGAGCAGTACCTGTTTTTTTGACAGCTTTTCCCTTTTCATGCTGTCTGTCAGAATCCATCTCCTTTTTAAAATGTTTTTCTTCTGTTACTTTGTGGATATAAATGGTAATGATCATATTAAAGGCAATCTGGACCATTAGATAGAATCAATTTACTCTTTTAGCCACTTTCTGTTGTCTTTCTGCTACTGTAGAAAATGCATATTTATATATTTTGGGAACATCGAGGGACATCTTGTCTGACACGACTGCCACAGACATCCCGTGTCTTTTCTTGTACACCTGAGGCTGTGGAATCCCTCCCATGGCAGCTGATAACACAGATATGGAGGACCGCTGTACCTCCATCAGGGAAAAAAACACGTTTCCTCCAAATTGGAGCAGCAGTTCTGTATGGTAGCTATGCAACCTGCCCGGAATCAGCTCTTGATTCTATGTCCCTTCCCCTTTGTTCTCATAGGTTGCGATAGACTTCACAGCGTCCAATGGGGATCCTCGGAACAGCTGCTCCCTGCACTATATCAACCCATACCAGCCAAATGAGTATCTGAAGGCCTTGATAGCAGTGGGGGAGATCTGCCAAGACTATGACAGGTAGTTATCACCCATTTGTCTACGTGTCGATACATAGATCCTGATATCTGCCATTGAGACTTTCCTAATAGGCTATCTGCCTTTGAACTTAGGATATTTGACTTGACCTGTTCTCCTGTGGTGGGAAATGTTCAGCATGTTTTATATAATGACAGTGATAAGCTGCATCTGCTCTGGGCTGCGCGCTAGTGCGCACTAGCGAGGTATTAGTTGGGTGCATGTTGTCCCCGTTGGGCGTTAATCACAACACCGCGCTACCTACTGCTGCCTCGGTCCGTCTGCATGGCTGTAGCTTTTAGGCTTAACAGCTTTCTGGTGGGAGATCCCTGTGCTTCCATTGAGCTAATTATCTGGCAGATGTTACAGGGATGTTAGCTATGTAAATAAGTGGATACTGATTGCATCATCCAGGACAGCATATGTACTTCTAACATCAGTGATTTTGGGTTAGATTGGGAATGATGCAGATGGCAGCCAGCTAGGTACAGGAAAGATTGATGTTTATTTTTTTACCCATCGCCACCAACAGCATTTTCCCAACTGCTACAGATAGATATTATAATGCAGTAATTCGGATTAAACACAATGATGGTACAATAGCATAGCTCCTTCTAGGATTTTAACCCACAACCACCTGCTCCTGAGTCCTTGTCCTTATGCGGTATGCTGACCTGGTCTATCCTGTCCAGGACTGATGTAATCTGGCTAATCATGGCTGCCCTGAAGGGGCTCCCATCTGAACCAGGAAAGTAAGACACGCAAGTGGAAAGCTGCAAGACACCCTTTCATTAAAGACACCTCCTTTCTAAAAGGAGCCGGAGTGGACTTGACAGATGTCAAGGAGGGATCTAAGGAATGGCTCACAGGAGTATGCTGGAGCCTCGGGCATGGGCTGGATCAGAACCGGCACCTCTCATGTCGGCCACAGTGGAACCAACATAGAGGTTCATCTTAGGGTTTCTACTTTCAATGTGAAGAAATATGGGATCCCACCCCCCATGATGAAGTAATTTGGGGGGTCTGGCGGGGATCGGTCACGAGATCCAAATTAAAATGTATTTGGGTTTGGGGACCCTGAGCTGGTGTATGTATGAAGCAATGTGTAGCAAAATATGAAGAATTGAGTCACTTATTGATTCAAAACAGGACACTGCATTCTTTTTTTCAATATAGGACAATCCAGTAAGATATGGGCTTTGTGGCAACTCAAGTGGGCCTGCTGTTAGCTGGGGCAAAGTGTACAAACAGTTACGCTTGGCATCACCATCCCTGTGTGGCTTCCCCCGAGACCCATCCTCCCTCTCTGGGCTGGGCTGGGTCCCGCTCCCAGGCTCGTGCCCTCGGCCCAGCCCTCCTGCCACAGCCAGAGCTCTCCGTCAGCCGTGCCAGGGGCATTTGGGGGACGGGTGCCAGGCCCTGTTAGCTGGCACGGGTGAGGAAGCATGGAGGAAGGCTCTATAATTAAACTCGGGGACCGGGGCTGTCGTGCAGCCTGTGAATGCTCAAACAAAGCAGCGCGCCCGCACTCCGGCTCCCCCCGCCCCCACCTTACTTGTAGTGAGTTCCTCTCCACCTACTCATTAAACCTTCTGAGGTATTGCTTGGTGAATGCTTCGGTTCTCCAGTCGGCTCGATCCCCCTGCCCGCGTACTTCGCCATTCCACCCGCCTAATTAGCCGGATGTTTTGCTGGCGGTTAAGCGGCTCGCCCCGGGGCACCACGCCGGCGTCCCATTCACATCCCTAACCCCCAGGCTCCCAGCCGCCGTGCCGTCGCTTTGGTCACGCCTGAGTAACCAGGAACGCTCGCCTGACTCGCGTAGCTGTATGTGTTTCCAGAAGCCCGGTTTGCTTTGATTGGTCACCATGTGAATCACCCAAAGCCACCTTATTATCATTAATAAATACTAATAATAATAATGATTAATAACCACATACATACGTAATATTTCTCTCTACCTTCCCGCCGCCCGTCCAGTGCTCGGTCACGGGGAGGCTGTCCTCGCCAGAATGAGGGACCCACAGAAAATGACATATAGGCATTTTAGGGATGCAGGTTTGCTTATGCACGCCTTAATCGTGCCTTTGGCCTGCGTGTGGGATCTCAGACATCGCCCCTCTGCCCGGAAGTTCTGGAAGTCTCCTGCAAATTAGCAGCATCTCCCTGACCGCCGCCAATGATGCGAAATGCCCCGGCAGCGTGTCCTTCTGCTACTCAGCGGTGGTAAAATGAGCCGGCAGGGCAGGAAGAGATGTTCTCTTGCCGCTGCAGCCCACACACCCGGCAGTCGTGGGGTTCGCAGCCCACACACCCGGCAGTCATTGGGTTCGCAGCCCACACACCCGGCAGTCGTGGGGTTCGCAGCCCCAGCCCTGCAGCTCCGAGGCGACCTAGACCCAGACCCAGACCCAAACCCAGGCAGCACAAGGCCAGTCCCATGCAATAATTTTTTATTTCTTTAATTTGTAAGATATTTGTGTAATATAGATTATCCATAGTAGTACCATTAGGGTTAAATAGTAACTCCATTAGGGTTAAATTGTAAATTAAACCTATTAATTTAATTTGTTAGTTGGTAATGACATTTAAAATGGTTCTCATTTAAGGATATAACCCCAAATGAGCAATTCATACGTCAAGTGTCGATCCCTGTGGTAAATATCAAGGAATTGCTTCTGTCCTGGTTAATGATACAGGAGGTGAGCACCACTGCATTAAAAGACCTGAGAATTTTGCTGAAAGTGTGAAAATATTCCAACATGGAGATGTGTATGACTGTGATTGATCATAGTGGCTGTTGTATGCCTGATTCCTCCCCTGTGCTTTTTATGATGGCCAGGATCGTCTGAGTCACACGACTCATTAGAGGCCAGCGGGGGCATCCAGGATGGTTTATGCTCTTAATATTGATCACTTGGGAATTAGCTTTGTGTCTGGCTGCTGAAAATAGACAGAAGCATCAGTCCAGCGACATTATATTAGGCTGTAATAGTGCCTCTGCTATCCTAAATGGTGCCTGGAAGATTGGGCCTGATTTATTTCTTTTCATAGTTTTGAGGTTGCACCATGATCACGTCAGAAAATCTGGAATGTGTCGTACTTCTAATATAATTCAAATATCAGGTGAATAACAAAAAATAAAGAACAAATAGATGTTTATTTCTCTCCGTTTATTGTGTAATATTTAATAAACCATAGGGAATTATATTTAAATGCCTCAATGTTCTTGCAGTCATATCTCAATGCCAAAACACTGATAAGAAATTATGAGTTGTATTGTGGAATGTAATGGTGGCGTCTGCCAAAGTGGCTGAATGCTGGACGTCGGTTAGATGCTGTTAGCAAATAACCGGCATGTGAATCATGGTTAATATCCGCTCTCTCGTCCGGAAAATGGCTTTGTCCTGCGTACCTGCGTCAGCCTGCTTCAGAGCGGCCCGCCGTGCTTTTGTCGTGCGTCACTGAAGCGTTTTATTGGTCCTCTGTTCCGAAACTGGGGCGGGGGGGGGGTGTCTTTAGAACAAGATCTCAATACTTGTGTAAGGCCCCAAAGATTTAGCGCTGCCCAGTACAGGCCGGAAAGTTGTGAATGTGGGAATTCTGTAGAGCATTTTTATCATCGCGTTAGCTTGTAATCAGCACTTGTAGCCTAACAAAAGCATGAATGAATAGAGTGTTGGGCGTGTTGCTGGTCTAGACGATAAGTAACGGGGGGGGGGGGGGGGTCTCGCGCTGGGGCTCTGCAGGGGCTCCTCTCTCTTCCATTAGCCTGCTCCTTCATCTACCTGCTCGTCCCTAAAGCACAGCAGATGAGTTGATGTGGGAGGAGAGGCGCGGTTGCGTAGCTGCGGTCCCACTGGCAAACGTGCTCCGGCGGTGTAGGGACACGTGGCGGGGAGCAGGGTGGGAGTCGGTTACTAAGCAGCAGGGGGCTGGGCGTACTGTACTCGAGGACATAGTACTGCGCGGGAAGGTGTAGGCAGGAGCCCTGCTGTAGGCCATCGGATGCGACCCCCACCCCCCAGAAAAGTCTGCAGGCTGATTAGCGTAATGGCTCGATGTTCAACACGTACTCCTGCATGTTGACTCTGTGAGTAAGCTGGGACCAAATAAAAGCGATGGCTTCCGGCTCCTTTCTATATTTGGCAGAGCGTACATAACGCATTTACATATTCTGTGCATGAGACGGCTCTGGCTGGGGGGGTTATGGGGAGCAGCTGTAAGGATGCACTCGGTCTCGCCGCCCCGTCCAAGCGCAGTTACGCCGCCGGAAGCTCATCCCGGACGTGTTCCCACGGTTAGCAGTAGGATGTTTCGGGTCACTCTGATGCTGATGTTTGTTTTTTGCTTTTTGTTTTTTCGCGGCCTCTGCGTCGGGTCCTGTCTCCAAACGGCCGTCCCATTGACCAGGGTCATGCTGGGGCCTCCTTTTCACCTCCCTCTCACTCATTCGGCTCTTCCGCGCTGTGAGCACCGCCAAAGTGTCTCCCTCCCTGGCCCGATGGACCTCATCTTTCCCACCCTCATTTACCAATGTTAGTCTCCATGTCCATGTGTCCAGGGCTATATATCTCATGTTGACAGTCCATAAAGTGAGACTTGGCTGTGTTTGCAGAAATCGCGGCGGCCGTATTTCTCTGGCGTCCCCTGACATCCTCGGCCGCGCGGCGAGCCGCGTTGCCCGTGCCGCCCCCACCGCGGTACGTGGATCAAAGCGCCGATTGGAAGCGTTGACGGGAACCAAACCCAGAGCTGTCATTATGGGATGCTGTTCAGGACTATGGAGCATGGAGCCGCGACGGAGCCGCGATGGAGCCGCGGGAGATGGGCCGCTAACGCGTTGGGTGAAGTGGGAGATATTGCTATGGAAGCAGTACTTTACAAATAATTCATCAGCTGTACCTAAGTCAGAGTGTCATAATCTCCCCATGAGTTCTGGTCGCTGTCTTGGGCCCCTGTTAGGCTTCCAGGTTTGCTTTAGTCATTGAGATTTTAATTTTAATCCAAAATAGATTTTGGTGCATAAACACTTTGGCAGTTCTGTACAGCCTATTGATGTTGGTTCAAGACGCAGATGACAGTAATCGTAGAGGGCAGCGGTCTACCCTGATACGCCGAGAGACCCGAAAAGACTTCCCTTCCGGAATGTTCCTGCCAGGGCAGAGCTGGGCAGATCTTCCCCTGACTTGTCCCGTATCGGGCAGCTGCAGGGTTGGGGATCCATGTTTGACGCCTGCTGGTCATGTGACGTGCTGTGTGGTCTGATCTGTGTCTCTCCCCTTTGGGTCCCTGAAGCTCTGACCACTTGTTGGCCATTTGTCTCTTCTTCTTGTGACTGTCTCTCCATCCTCTCCCCCTTCCCTCCACGTTACCCTGTCACTCTTTCCCATTTCATTCACTTTCATTTAGTCCTTCCTGAGTCTGTGTGGCTCCTTTCCATTTTTGTCATACTCTGACTCCATTGTCTTAAATTCTCCACATAAGGACATCTTCCCCCATAC
>JAODKL010000009.1:15190388-15205700 GCA_026780765.1 Petrocephalus schoutedeni
CCCCCCCCCCCCCCTCCATCCCCCAACCAGCGCTACCATATCCTGCTGATCCTGACGGACGGCGTAGTGACCGACATGGCGGACACGCGCGAGGCCATCGTGCGAGCCTCCTACCAGCCCATGTCCATCATCATCGTGGGGGTGGGAAATGCCGACTTCACGGACATGCAGATCCTGGACGGCGACGACGGGGTCCTGAGGTCACCCAAGGGCGAACCCGTGCTGAGGGACATCGTGCAGTTTGTCCCCTTCAGGGACTTCAAGACGGTCAGTCTGCCTCACTCACCGTACCTCACAATGTCATTAAGTCATTTCACTGTAGTCCTCACCATACCATACCATGCCATACCATGCCATACTGTACCATACCATGCCATGCCGTACCATACCATACCATACCATACCATACTGTACCATGCCATACCATACCATGCCATACTGTACCATACCATGCCATGCCGTACCATACCATACCATACCATACCATACCATGCCATACTGTACCATACCATGCCATGCCGTACCATACCATACCATACCATACCATGCCATACTGTACCATACCATGCCATGCCGTACCATACCATGCCATGCCGTACCATACCATACCATGCCATGCCGTACCATACCATACCATACCATACCATACCATACCATGCCATACTGTACCATACCATGCCGTACCATACCATACCATACCATACCATACCATACCATGCCATACCATACCATGCCATGCCATGCCACACTGTACCATACCATGCCATGCCGTACCGTACCATACCATACCATACCATGCCATACCATACCATACCATACCATACCATATCATACCATACCATACTGTACCATACCATACCATACCATGCCGTACTGTACCATACCATGCCATGCCATGCCATACCATACCATATTAGCCATATTGATTTCAGGTAGGCGGAGGTGAAACAGCCAGGGGAGGGGAGGGGATGCTGACTAGGCCGGGGTGGTATTACGGCAATGCCATATACTGTGGTATATTTGGCTTTGTCATTGTGGGGGTTTTGGGATGCCAGCAGTAAATGTTGCCAACCGGGGGAGGCGTTGCTGGCAACAAGACTTGCCGACTGGGAGGGGGGGTCCTGCCAATACAATTTGCCAACCGGGGCTAGAGGGTGGTGGTAAAATTTGCTGACCAGGTGGGGCAGGATTGCAGCGGTGAAAGTTCTTACCGGCTAATTTTATTGGCGCTGACGTTGTGCATCTTGCGGGTGTCCGGGAGATTTGCAGAGAGTCCCGGGACTTCTGGGATAGGTGGGATGTCTGCTGTACTATATAGGCAGTCCCTGAGTTAAGAATGTTCAACTTACGGGTAACTTGTACTTACAGACGGACTGCCATAAAGCCTGTTATATTAAAATGATGGGTATATAAAGTGGTTTGTGATAATGAACGCATGTACTACTTTGTGATACTTGTGAAAACATTGCATGGCTTCAGCAGTTCAAGGGCTTGAGGTACAGTACTGAACCGTATGTAGATGCTTTTATTATTACTGTATAATAATAATAATTACTATGTACTGTATTAGTACTTTTCCAGCGGGGCAGCGTGGGGGTGCAGCGCTTAGCACTTCTACCTCACGCCTCTGGGACCTGGATTCAGGCCTCCGCCTGGGCTCCATGTGTGGAGTTTGCATGTTCTCCTCGTGTCATTGTGGGGTTCCCCCCACAGTCCAAAAGCATGCTGAGGTTAATAGGAGCTGGCAAATTGCCCATAAGTGTGAGTGAATGGTGAGTGAGTGTGCCCTGTGATGGATTGGTGCCCCATCCTGGGTTGTTCCCTGCCTTGTGCCCTGTGATGGATCGGTGCCCCATCCTGGGTTGTTCCCTGCCATGTGCCCATAGACTCTGGGATGGGCTCTGGACCCCCCACGACCTTGAATAGGACAAGCAGTTCCTGAAAATGGATGGATGGATATTTTTCCGACTTACCTACAAATTTGACTTAGACTTAGAGAACGGGTCTCGCTCGTAACCTGGGGTAATATTCTTTACTGCACAAATAAAAATAAACTGAAAATAAAACATAAAAATTATTTTACATTAATATAAGATGGAGTTACTTTCTGACCCTGAAATAATTTGTGTGAGTCTAAATATTCCTGACTTAATTCTCTTTCTTTGTGTTACTCTGGTAGTCCTCGTTACCTATTTTGTGTTTCCTTGTGTTGGTCCTTAAGTCTGTATAACTATATATGCTTTTCATAGTAACAGAATTATTACTATGATTATTATAAGTATTTGAAAGTGCCTCAAAACTCTGTGTGCTTTTCAGTTGGCCACCATTAATTCCAGCTGCATGACTCAGAATCATCCCAGAGGAATTGGTGTGGAGGACCTCAGATGGTGCTGCACCACCGCAGCCTCATTGCCGGTGACGGTGGCAGAAATCTCACGTCACCCCTGACGTGGATAGTTCAGGCCCTTTTATAGCAGTCTCTCAGTCTCACAGAATAATACTGAATTTCGTGCTGAGCACAGCAGAGCTGTTCAATCAGTTTTTTAAGTAAAAATGCACAAAAATATTCCTCCAGGCCAGTTTTGTCTCTTTTTTCAATTTTGAAAGATCAAAAATAGAAAATGCTCATTATAGTCTGTTTACTAAAAAAAACGCTTCAAACCCAAGGTGACACCCATGCACATGTTGGCCTAAGGGCCTCGTAAGAGTCTCACCCTGCCCGATTAACCACCACTGCTAATTATTTCCTTGGAGCAAACAGGGAGGGCTGTCTAGGCTTTCGCTGAATCTGTGCTGTGTGCTGTTGTGGTTATCGCCAGCTGGCCTTGTGTGGCCCTGATATTCAGGGCGTGGAGCTTGTGCTGACTAATTTTTCTATTATAACCAGGGCCGGGCAGAGGTTTTTAATGTAGCTTTGCCTCTAATATGATTTTGCATCTGCTACGATTGTGCATGCGTCCTACTTGGCCGACTGCGTCTTATGGTATGATGTTTGTCTTCTTAATAGGTCCTTTAATCTAAAGACTCTTACATGGATTATACATGATGCTTAATACTTACTGAAGCTGTTCTGTTTACTGTAGCTGTTATTATTTTATTCTGGGATGTGAACCACCTAAGCCCCCACCCAGCTGATGGTGTTTTTGCTTTAGGCCTCTCCCGCTGCACTGGCAAAGTGTGTCCTCGCCGAGGTGCCCAAGCAGGTGGTGGAATACTACAGCTACAAGGGCTTTGCCCCCAAATGCCCCATTGCCGATCCGTCATACTCCATTTCCGGCACCCCAGAATAGCACTGACTTCACATGGATGCGCCTCCTGCAGGCTGCTCTGGGAACTGCACGCCAGGACCCTTTACAAACTTGGCAGTTAAAGGGAGGGGGACCTGTTGTTCAAGATATATACCTTTAAACATCTACCTTCACTTGCCCAGTACATGCTGATCTACAGATGCTTTCCTCCTCTTTCACTGCTCTTTTTGAAATCCCCTGTTCTTGTTTTGATCCTGCTTTTTCTTGGTGTTCGTTAATGTTTTTTTTTTTTTCTTTCCATGAGATCACTAGGTGATACTGCCAGAGAGATCACCTGCGGGAATGGGCCAACACAAATAGTTAAATTAATTAAAGAAAACACTACTTGCTTTGTAAAGAAGAATGCACAATATACAATAATGCCTCCTTTTAAATGTTCTCCTGCCCATAGTCACCAAAAAACTTCTGAGAATATTCTTTAGATAGATCCCAGTTTCATCTTCCCGTATGGGATCTTTTATTTTGTAATGCTTTTCCAAGAGGAAAAATATCTATTGTAAAGATGGAGGAAATTAACTCAGAAACTTTTAAGGGGCAGTTCATCCTAAAACTGAAAATATATGTTTTGTAGGGTCTATCTGTCCATCTGCTGGGAGGTGTCTAGTTTTGAAAAATTCACCAGCAATGTCTCATGCCAGAGAACATGACCCGTTTACTCAAGATAATCCACAGACTTTGTAGTGAGCAGTTTAATGTACAAACGAGTATTCCTCTACCGAACTCCACACAGTAATCGTATCACTGCGCCGAAGATACGAGTCCGACCACCCTGGTGATCTTCCGTGTGATGGTAAGTTTGCTGTGGGGAGTTCGTAGACGAAAATCGTTGGTACATTAAGCTGCTCACTACAAAGGCTGTGGATTATCTCGAGTAAATGGGTCATGTTTTCTGGTAAGAGACACGGCTGTTGAACTTTCCAAATGTATTTTTCTGGGGCTTTAATTACCACAGAGAGCTTCTATTATATTTGAGAGAAGCCCAACATTTTTATGGCCCATATCTGTGAAACTAGGCAACTCCAAGCAGAACGACCTAGATGGATAGATAGGACTAAAACCCATCTAAAACATGCCTTTTCTCACTTTTAGGGTGAACTACCCCTTTAACTAATGTTTAAAAATACCCCACAACCCTGTACAGGATGAGCGTTTGGAAAATGGATGGATGGATACATAAAAATATGTTTAAATGTTACGTACAGTGTTTCTACGTATGCTTGTTAAAATGGTCATTTTTAGAGAAGTTTTATGCTCATTTATAAATGATTATAAGCTCTTGTACTGATGTATAACACAGTGAACGCTGTAGCTGTTCTCTGAAACTAAGTTAATGCACTATTCAGGGGTTAGAAAAATTAATGATGGTACCGAAATATATGCAGATATTTGAGTCCTGACAGCCAAGAACTGAGCGGCCATATATTCTCTTTGGCTTTTGAGCTCCTGCTACAAACGGACGCTGCTCACAATTAAAAGGTGTCACTGTGTGTGGGAAACTCAGCCAACACTTATAAAACCTTACAGTCTGTATTAGCTGCCCTAGCAAGGATTCGCTCTGCCTGCGTTTGCTCTTTTCTTTTTAAAGATTCCATTTCATCATACGCTTTGGTTGGACGTGTGAACTTCATGAAGTATTTCAGTTCTTATCGGGCAAGAATGTATGTTTGTGTTTTTTATAGTCCTCCTGGAAGATTCAGCTGATTATAGATCCAGGAACTGGCTGGGTAACATTTAGGATGTTCTTTTTAGACATTCAGAGCCATAAAAGCCTTGATCCTTATTAATGTTTTGTTTCCCTTCATAAATTTAACAGTAAAAATATATTAAAAATTTATCCGGAGTGGGTTTTCCAAAGGAATTAACTGATGGTGAACCGTGAGCTGGAAACTAATGATGAGGATTATCCACTGTGTTACTGGAATTGGATTATAACCGTCCATTAGATTAGAGTTTGCTGCCCGTAATTTGACTCTGGTGGAAGTGTTTATAATGACCCAGATTCAAACTGAAATGCTTTAGTTCTTGCCCACTGCAGTCGTACTTACTTTCTGATGACCAGATTCTTAGTGGACGTAGAATCACTAGAATCACTCTGTTACACCAAAATACCAGTTACAAAGCCCTCAATTTTTATTCATGCTCTTGTAAAACATATATTTAAAATAACCAGTGTTCTGTTCGTTCAGCTCGGGACACTGAGAAAGTTACATACTGATTTTTGCATCATTCAACCATATCTTGGTGGATGCTGATGTGTTTGCCATCCATCTCCTGGCAGTGAAAATGTTTTTTTTTGGCAAAGTGTCCTGTTACTTTGTGGAGTTCATGATTCCGCCCGTCAGATTTATCCTTTCCTGGGCATGCACCAATATGTCTCATCAGAACAGAACACCGCTTCAGCCGCAAACCTAATTTCAGTTGCATTTTATGTTGCGGCCCTTCTGTGGAAGCTATTTTTATGGAGGTGACATTGAGTAGCGGTGTTAGAAACTCTGTGACCTAAAAATGCCAGATTGTTTCAGAGATTTCCGACTGTCCAACCTGGAAAGTACATCCGGGCAAGGTGCACCTGTGTTAGCAGCCTGGGAGCATAGCCATTGTTACAGGACCCTTCAACTTGCTGGCGACTGGCAAAGTAGAAAAAAGTTACAGTATCAGTCAAAAGTTACCTACAAATAGAAAGGTTTATTTGTACTAATTTCTTCATTTTGGAATATAGAATTACGCACTGACCAAAAAAATTATTAAACAAAAAATTAACTTTGGGGGGGGTCTGCTCTGGGGGGTGGGACTCAAAAGGTTGCCGGTTCAAATCTCGGGGTTCTTGAGTAAAGCCCTTAACCCCGATTACTCCAGGGACTGGCTGACCCTACTGTCTCCACTACAACAATTTCATGAGGTGGCCTCCTGGGATGTTTTTCCAGCCTGCAAGCAGGTCCTCCAACTTCAGGGAAAACTTGGGGGTTGGTGGCAGGACTGGCAGCTACTGGGAAAACTTCACACTGTTCCACTCAGTCTGAGCATCGTGGTGCTGAGGTATCACCCACTGCACGGCGGCACCCAGGTTCTCATCCCTGATGTGGTTTATTGTGTGGTGGTGTGCGGCGACGGGCTGTATCAGCCTATGCCCCTAGCTTCCACACATGCTGAGCCCTCATTGGCCACTTTTTCATCACTCTTTAAAAACCATATCTACTGAAGTTAAGTCAGGTGGCCAGGCTTTGCGATGGGACATTATCACTCTCTTTTGTAGGTGGCTAAGTGTGTCCAAACTTTTGACTGGCACTGTATATGTTTAGCTTTTCCTGAATCTCTCTCTCTCTATATATATATATGATGTATGCACACGTCAGTAGGGAAGTCGATAGAATTTCGTCAGCTCACTTCACATTGTTACCACACGGTATTAACCTTGTTTTTGAATGTAAGCTTTTCGAAATCCCGCAGAAACAGCAAATGACCAGCAGTGAAAAGTTTCCTAAGCTTCCAGTTAACTGCAAATATATTTTACTTAAAGTTTGCTTGTCAGGAATGAATATTTTGCTTATTAATTGAACCAGGAAATGACTCATACCAAATGTATTATACCAAATGTGTTGAACCAAGAATTTTTGAACCAAAATTGCTTCTTTTTTAAAAAGTCTGTAGAATAAATGAATATTTGGAACAACATCAAAATGGAGGTCACTGTATAATATGAATAAAAATGGAGGGCGTTGTAATTTTATATAGCTTAGGAATGTCTCCTTGAATGCATGTTCAGGGCTGCAGAAGAGTTTATAATCAAAATTTTAAAAAATGATAAAATATAATGTGAAATATAGATATATAAAAAAATCAGTAATTTTTAAAAATCCATCGTGCATGCATACCGCGCAGTTTGGGCCTAGTAATCCGCACATTGGGGGAAAAAAAATAAAAATCTTCCCTGCATTGAAATAGCCTCCAGCTGTGCTTAAAACATGCTGAAGCAAACGGCGGGTGTGAGTCCTGCTGGGCGGCAAGCAGCTTTCCCCATTTTGCTGGAGCGTGGCTCACGAGCCGCGACCCTCCACACAGTCGCGGGTTTTTCCCGCCGTGTTCCACTTGAACGCGTTGACAGCGATTGTCCTCTTATGAAATACTCATCCTGAATTAGCCCCCTGTTCTTATTATCCATCTTACAGACGTCTATTATGCCTACAAGTATTTGTCCTCAGGGAAAATGAATTGGAACACTAGTTTGGAGCCATAATAAATGCGGAGAGGAGTGTTTCATCTGAATGCCTATTATAAATCAATGTCACAAGTCCCTGTGAAAAAAAGTGTAAAAGTAAAAAAATAGTTTTTCATCTTTCAGTTAATAAGTCGTACTATAAGGTGGAGTGGCAAACGTTACCAGAGATTGTGAATCTGGACAGTAATAGTAAGCACACATCAGCTCACACAGACACGGATGATCCTGTTCAGAACCTACATCACTCAAACCATGCATTTACACTGGGGTCTGCTGTTGGTCCCCAGTCACTACACTAAATATAAAATGAACACGTAACTAGCTAGCTAACCAGCTAGCTAGTTACGATCTTCTGATTATACTTGCTAGCTATTTATTTTGTTTTTGAAATATCTGAGGGGAAGCCCAAAAGTGACTTTTTGAGTGGGGTCCCATGAACAGCAAAGCTGCCTCTGGTGATGCGTCCCCAGCAGAAAGTCCACAGACACCTCAGGGTTCTCTGATATTGCCTCTCCTCCAGACTCCAGACTTGTTCCCCCGTAACTGTCTGGCTCTGCAATGAGGGAGGGCACTGCGTTGCTTGATGGGAAGATGGGGAGTGGTCAGTACAGTGCCTGAATCTCTCATGACCCCGCCATTTGGATGAGAAAACATTACACTGCTTTCATTAATATTACAGCAATGGGGATTTTGACACCGTGGTTGGACTTGAAACCACATTTGGATGCAATTAGTATATTTATGTATGCATATAGTTCCATATGTCCTGCTTGTACTCCAAACTGCCTTGATACAGTGTAGTACAATGCTGTATATTACTGACATAAGTGTATTCATTTTGAGTTTGGGAATGGGGCATGGAAAAAACACTTACCAATAGTATATGAATGCAAAGATAATATTTTATTGCATGCTTACTTTGTGTGCGTTGACGCTGTGTCGTCTGTATTTCCATGTATGGTATGGTGCATTATGTATAAAACATAAGCCAACCTTTGCACTTGATCTTAAAATGTATTATCTTTATGTTATATTGAGTTAAATAAACCTTTCAGCCAGTTGCTTGTGTTTTCCGTGTTGTATTTGTGAACACCGTTTGTCTGTTTTTACCTGCAAATGCGAAATAAATAATATTCATATTTGTTTCTTATGTTTTTATTGACAGTTTGATTGATTATCTTACCAATGCGATGTAAGTCAATCTGAGGTGAACACTTTGCTAAGAACAAGTAGTAGCATGGAGTTGGGTTACATTAATCAGTTATCTCACCATGACAATTGTTCACCAAACATAGGCTAGTAAAAAATACCTGATGACCCTACTAAAATTCCTGTCTATGTTACCATGCCGACCCCCAGAGATTGGGACCACTGGGAGAATTCCCGGGGGTGAAAAGTAGTCAAGTGGCATGTGATTTGTCTGATTGCTGTTCCCTTTCCATTCCTGCTGCCCCCATTTTTATATGTACTTCCATCTTTAAAAATACCCCGCTGTCCCAACCATATGGCAGACCTGTCCCTGAGACCTGCCCAAGTATGATATGCTTACTGTACAGATGGATGCATGCTTGGTAGGGAGTGGGAATGCAGAAGAAGGCATCTGCCCTGGCTTTTGCGTTGTGATGCCTCATGCCTTGGTTTACTATTGATGGCTGAAGCTGGCAAATGGTGTGAGGTTCACCACATCGTCAGGCTCTGCCGGGCCTCCAGCGCTCCCCCATTGTAATGTGTGTGATAGGTTCCTAATTTCAGTCACCCGCATTGTGCATTTGCATAAGCGCTTTGTACGATACCTGTGTAATGCACTGTGGTGTTTAATCTGACAAAGAGGAATTCATGTGTCCATTTTATAATTTAATAATTATGCCTAGTGCGGTGGATGCTGAGGTGAATATCAATATGGGTAGCACTGAAGAATAGGAAATATTGTGAGTGTTGAATGGACCATCTATTTTTAAACAGATACAGTCCATGGATGTATTTCTTTGTCGGTTTTGAATCACCCGTGGCTCTTTGTTCGGTGACCTCACACTGTTCATCAACATAAGACTTTGCACAGAAATAGATCTTCTTGCGCTGAATTTTATTTGGCACTCTGCGTATTTTTTGCTTGTTCCTCGGAGGCATGGCTTCATGTGATTGTGTTCGTAAGGTTGTCCTTCTGTAGGAACAAAGTCAGTGTAAGCCCCCCCCCCCCCCCAAATTCCAAAGGAAATGCACCATAGGTTCTAGTAATGGCTCAGTGATGGTTAGATCATTCTGGAGTCCGGCTCTCTCGGAGACAGAAATCCTTTGTCTTGAGTTTATTTCCGTTGACTGTATATTGTTACATCTGCCAGTTTGATGCGGGTCTTTATTTTATTATAAGGACTGCATATGCTACGTTACTAATGCTGGAATATGAAATCACCTTTCATCATGTGACAGCTAATTAGAATAATGATAGCACTAATGATGATGATGATAATAATAATATTATAATAATAATAATGCTGTAGAGTGTTACTGTTTCATTGATTGGCAATGTGGGCCTGTGTTGTTATCCTAATTATTTAATTTTAATTTTGGGGTTAATTCTCAATAGCTGGAATTGTATATGACAGTGACCTTGTATATGATTGGATGATGGAAGGATCGATATAATTACAAATCAAAGTAACTCGTCAGAATGCCACTCTTTGCAATTCAGTCTGTAAATCAGGGGTCTCAAACTCCAGGCCTGGAGCGTCGGAGCCCTGCTCATTTTTGGGTTTGCCCTCATTTAACACACCTGACTCAGCGCCTCGCAGCTCCTTGTGCTAATTACCGCACAGCTCTTCAGCTCAGTCATTTGTGGTGGGACAGGGAAAGCGCGAAGCTACACAGGGCCTCCAGGACTGCCGTTTGCGAGCCCTGCTGTAAATAAACCTTTCACAGATCAGTATCATGTGACATGTCGCCTTTTTGCATACCATGTGTGTGCATTTGCATACCAGTGCCTATGTGGTCAGATTGAACTGCTTGGATGTATGACTGGAAAGAGCCTGTCGATTTCTCTACCACTGCTCTTTACTTCAAGAAAAATAGGTAATGGGCGGTGAAGGCCAAAATTGCTTAAATGACTGAAATCGTTCCTGAAGAACACACCTTGACACCAAAAAAATGCAGGCGCGCGCAAACTGTTAGAGCAGTGCTTAAACTGGCAAGTACACTTTCATTATGACATTGTGAAGACAGAGATGTTTCCATGGTGACCGAGCATCAGAAAGAGGAAACTAGACACCCAGCCGAATCGCATGGAGTTTCTTTGCACTTAGGTTGGAGGAATAAAGAGCTTTTGATTGTTTGACTCAATTCATGTACAAGGCCAAAGGAGAGTAGGGTTAGTCATGCTGCCTTACTGCAGAATGGAGCTTAGTCTGATATTTGCTACTTGATTATATAACAGCCTAACACCTCTGGCCAACACCAGAGGGGTGATGGACTGATCATTGACAGGAGCACGCTGTCCTAGTGATCGTGCCGTTAATGATAGAGATGGTTATCTTAATAAAATATTTTTCCCCAGTAAAATCCAGCATCTAACAGGTAACCTTGCCTCAGGGTTGAAGGAGTTAATTTTGTACAGCTGGAGTCAATGGAGTGTGAGAGGAAGTAATTGGATGCTGCGGCAGTCGTCTTTGGGGAAGCGGTAAACAAGCAGTTGCTGGCAAGGCGGAGAGTCATTGATTTACCAGCACAATTAGACGGCGTTATACACAGATTGTATAGGCACCTCTGGTGGATTTATCGACAGTAAAATCGCAAGTAAGTTGCACTGGCCGAATACGCTGGAGCTCTCAGACCTAATGGAAGGAACCAGCAGACTCGCTGGCTGAATTACGTCTCCTTTAGCTCGAGGGACCCCTCTGCTCCAGGGGCACCAAATTAGCTTAGTCTAAATATTGAGTGGTGTTGCGCTTTGCGGCCTAGCAGAAGAATCCAATACAGGAATCAGTAATAAGTGCGGGCCATGGATGTTATAAGCGTTTAATTTTTTCTCCTGGGATAGGGGGGCTAGCCCATTCAGCAGGGCTAATATTGGACCTAAACATATCAAATATAGACACATTAACAATTTAAATGAGCTTACCCTCATTTGCTTCTGCGTCTCTAAATGGAAGACACCTTGGTTCTGTAGTGTTAGTCATGTTAGAAATGAGTTCTGAAGGGCTGAGGCACAGCTGGCCAGTTGTGCCGGGTCGGGTACAGCTATCTTTGGGTTTTCTCCCTTCCTGCAGCCTCCATCTAAAAAACAGCCCAATTCTTTCATATCATCCCTGTGTTCAATGTATCTGCTTGCCAGCCTGCACTGAGTAAACCTTAATAAGCTATAAAAATATTATAGCCATAATTGCCTCCAGGAAATCATAAGTATATTTGTTTGGCTCGACATAGCAGGCTGCTTGCACTTTCAATTCCAGTGTTCCACAATTCAACTCGAGCTCGCTCGTTCTTTTCAAGTGGGTTTGAGAGTTTTCCCTTGAAAGCCACATTGTCCCAGCTTACACAGAACACGTTAATTATGTTTTATGCAAATTCACTAGGGATCGGAGTCTCCTCTCCCCCAGCTCTATCTCACGGACTGTGTTCTTATCTACCGAAAAATAGAAAATATCTATCGATGAATTCTCATGCAATGAGTTTCCCGGAGCACTCTATCTCTACATAACTGTGTTTTAGGATGAAGACATGTTTCATCAAATTGAGATCCCTATCTGTGACACTAAATGTTTTTTTTTTTTCCCAAAACTGCATTGCCTTCTGGAACATTCATCTGGGAGCAGGCTGATAGTCTTTAGAGTCCATATTCTCTCCATCAAATCCGCATTCTTTTTTTAGACATGCTGTGGTGTGCCTGTTATCTGTAATTCCAGCACTATGACTGGTTTCTTAGAAGACGGCTTTTGCCTCTGGCATTGTTTGTGGGCGGTTCTGGGTAATCTAGCCCCGATGAAAGAAAATAATTTGCATTCACATTTGCTTATGTGGTGGGCACCTTTCACTAAAGGGAAACAATAAGCTCATTAGACAACGGGACAAGGGTGTCAACATGACGATTGTTGCACGACAAATGAAAGATATCTTGTGCTGCATTGCTACCCATTTGTGATAAAGGACAACCCTTAGCAAAGCCCCCACAAACTGTATACAAGGAAACACAAGGAATTTGTTTGGGGGGTGCCATCAGAATTCAATTCAAATATGCTTAAACAAACAAGACAGGAAAATACACAGGAACACAAAGCATTAAATGGAATAAAAATGCTGAGAGAGATGGGCAGCAAGAAGAAGTGTTATTAACAAATAAATAAATGTAGGCAAAGAGAACAGGGCTAGATGACAAGATGTGGGGAGAAAGCCCAGAGTGTGGAAAAGGTGGCGGTTTTGCGTCGGTAGGTCATAATTGTACAATTTCATCATTTTTGAGCACATTATCAACATTTGTAAATGAGCAGCTGATTCGAAGAAATTCTAAATCTGCAGAAATTCTCATTTGCGCAAGCGTCACGGTGAAATCTCACCAATATTTATGGATAGATTCTCTGTTTTACACTTTTATTAAGATGCTTGTTTATGAACTACAGTAATATGTTTTTTTTTCCATTTCAGGGCACTATATCTTACCTTGGAATCAAACTGTAATATGAAATGATTGTTTAAGGATCGGATCGATATCAGTAGCTGCTTTGAAAATGGGTACAATGTGGAGCTCTTTATGGGCTGATGGTTGCCAAGCCACAACAATGAATGGTCACATTTACCTACCCAATATTCCTTTTTATAATGAGCAGAGACCCTCCAGCTCAAAACAAGCCCCAACCCCCTCCTGACCCCCCCACTGCACTTCCTCATTACAGATTGCAGATCTGCAGAGACGCAGTGATCCCCTACCTGCAAGCAGACTCTAGTACATAATAATGACACAACTGAAGCCCAAGTGAGCACTTCTGATCAATCGTGCAGAACTTCTATCACGTCCGGTCTATATCCCACCCGCTGCGGGTAATCTGTGCGCCTGGATTTAGCCCAGACGCGACAGCCTCCAAAGATAAGTCTCAAAGTCAGCGAATTTTTTAAACGATACTTCATAAAACAATGCTGTGTATCAGAACACGGACCCCCAGAATGGAGTTTCATATACGGTGTGAGAAATTATTCTATTCATACACTGTGCATCACAATAAACATAATAATTAAAAAATTTCCACCTTTTCAGATAACCATGCCATTGGGGTAGGAATAAAGAGGGACAAGGCACCAGCAACCGCAAAAGTACTCATGCAGAGAGGTGAAAATGCATCATAATTAAATTGGTGCATTAGCCCTTGAAATGTTGGAAGCCAGTATCTTACATTTAAATTTTAAATTAAATCAGTGTTGTTTTGAACATCCACACCGGCAAAGTACATTTTTCATGCCACTAGAGCAGAATCAATATTTACAAAGCTTTCCCGATTAACAATTTAAAGACATCTGAACATCACCATATTGCAAAGCTCATATGGTGTGTCCTGTGCAGTGCTGTAAGCACGGCCTGGGCGCAGTCCCACTGTAGCTATTTTATTGTCCTTTACATTAATGGCAGGGTAATATATACAGATGAAAACAGCGGGAAACTGAAGCCTAACAAGCAGACCAAGGCTTGGGTGGGCGGATTGTGTGTACTACAACAAGAGCCAGAAGGCCACTGAAGGCACCCAGCCAGGAAGGAGGATGCTGAGATGCACGACTGCCTGTAATCCTGCAACCAGCTCTGGTGCTCCACCTCACGATAAATCAGAGTGCTGGGTGCCCACTCATGGGAGTTTTACTTAGACAAAACCTTCTGAGGACAGAACGAAAAACGATTGGTTCAGAGAGATAACCAATCAGATTTTAGAGTGGGCGGGTCCAAGGCAGGTCCATGATTGGTTGGTGAGACATCTGGCACAAGATCTAATTGGTTATCTCTCTGAACCATTCTTCATTCTGCCCTCAGAACAGTTTGTGTAAGAAAAAAATCCTATGAGCTTGATGCCCCCAAAACACAACTGGAATGCAGTCTATGAAATACAGTGTGCCCACAATATAATGCTTTCTCACAGACATGTTCAGACCACACAAGATGAATTTGCGGTTAGTGGCTGTTTCTCTCTCAGTAAGGGAGAACGTGCCTTATTATTTAATTCCAATAGTTACAAGCCCACTGCCAATGGTGATGAACAGAATACAATGCATATTCTGCGACTGGCAGAACTTTGAAACCTTCACCAACTTTAAAAGCTTCATTTGGCAATTCTTGGCTAAAAGCAAAGCACAGTAGAACATTCTGTTTAGTGGTGACTCACACCACCAGGGTTGCAGGTTTGAATTCCACCTCTGCATGTTCTTCCCATATTAAGTGGGTTTCCTCTTGTAGGCCAAAGAAATGCAGTTCAGCTAACTGGTGACTCTAAACTGCCCATGGAGTATGATTGTATTTGAGGGCTGTGATGGCCTGGCATTGCATGTAGTGTTCTCCAGGTTCAAGTGAAACCTTGACCAGGATAAGTGGTTAGTAGATGAATAGGTAACACTTTATTTGATGGGGCACAAATACTTCTTAGTTACTCAGTTACACCTGAAGTACAAATCATGAAGAAATATAATCACTACTTGAGATAAAAGATGACACGATTCATTAATGATAAACAAACATGCCATCAGTATTTATTAGTAATGTGCCATCAGTAATGTGTTATTCATTACCTGTTCCGTCAGTATTTATTAGTAATGTGCCATCAGTAA